>JAVIWB010000536.1:0-161436 GCA_031893035.1 Dermolepida albohirtum | reverse complement strand
AAGGCCAAAGTCGTCCACAAACAATTATATCCGTGAAAAAATTCAAAACACAATACCAATTAATCGACCTGGAATTGTACTGATGCATATGTATTTCGAAGAGTAGGAGAGAGTGGGAGTAAACATTTCACGAAGCAAATCCAGTATAAGGCAAGTCATAAAAGGTACTATGCACATTAATTTAAATGTTAATACTTCATAAATATTTAATAAAATTAAATCACTTTGAAAAGAAATATATGGAAGATATGTGTAGGCATAGATATACTAACTACTACCGATTGTTTTTTCATAACGAATAAATAATACGAAATTGTGAATTTATATATATTGTATATATATATATATGTTTTCGTTTAAAATATTTTTCAAAAGATGCGCTATTTTGTATAAGGAAAGTTCCCTATGCTTTTCTAGGGGACTTATTTTTAAACAAATTTAAATAAAAATAAATCAGAAATATTCATTAAAAATTTATTTTATAATTATTTTATATATTTGCATCAACTATCGATATTAGCATGGATAAAGCTAGTAGATACATCGGTGATAGAAATGCGATGTTAATAAGTAACCCAAATTTGTTTCCCTAATCATCAATAACACTAGATTTCTTTCATTAAAGTTTTATGACATTTATCGAATGGTACAGTACAGTATCTGACAACAGAATTGGAGTCACCTTCTGATTTTGGTATTTTTCCAGATTTATCAGAAATAAAACAAATACACACACAGTACTAATACAGAATAGTTATTTGCGATTTTTAGAAGAAACTACAAATATCTTATTAAACCTCTTTTGCCTTATATAACCTTAAATAAATTATCTGTTAGAGAACTACTATTGTTATAGAAAGTTGTAGAATGTGACTAAAAATTATTTTGCCCATTGTAGGCATGTGTGCTCCATTTTTGTTCTCATCGTAGGCTTTTTAGCTAGTTTGCGACATTTTATTCTGACTGCGTGATTACATTGTGCACTCAAATATGTTTATGTTATGCCCTTTTAGTAAGAAGGTCTCTGGCAGAAGATTGTCCATTTTCGAAGACCGTTTTTATAATTAGCCGATCGTTCCTCTCAGTGGATTTATGGGCACCTTGGGAATGACTACTATGACAGCTGGATGTTGGCAGAATATTTTCTCGATATAACGCGGCCGCGTTGCATTATTGCAATTTATCGATTCTAATACATCGCTGTTGTTAATAAAATCACTATTTTAATTTTATCCGCGCTACTAATATCAATTTTTCCATTCCGAATAAATTGCAAAGCTTAAAAATTCACAAAGAAATTAAACTAATAAAAAATTTACAATATATTATTAAAACACGTTAATATATTTCTCAACACGAGCGCGTACAAATTTCATCTGGAACTGGATATTATTTGTACTGCTTTCATATATTTCATTATCTGTTTTTATACCTTAATAGCAAGTACCTGACCCAAAACAGATAATATGAGACTTTTTCTAATAATATATGTATGTATATATGTTTCAAATGTATGGTGTTAAAAGTTTACAATTTTAAAACTACAAAATAAGTGACATTTACAAGTGATAGTGCATAAAGAATAATGTATGGAAATTAATGTATAAAGGAGCTCCATCTAAGGATAAATCCAGAAAAAGAGGACAAGATAATTGGATACAAAGCATTAAAACATGAACTAAAGAATATAAAGATAAGACGGAAATATACAAACGTGACCGAAGTTGTATTTTAATTTAAAAAGAAGACATTTGTCTTGTTATAAATTATTTCAAATTTAAATTGGGAGAGAAATAATATAATAAAAGCTTATTAAATTAAAATTAGTAATACGCACATTTAAAAGATTATTATTATTATTTGCATGAATTATATATTATTTTATTATATTTAAGTTTTGATTTCCGATTTTGTCTATTTTGATCTCGTTTAAATAAATGTTGGAAAGTTAATAAAATAATGATTTTTACAATAGATTGCCGTTGGCCCGGTTTAAAATTATTTTGAAGTTTTGGCTAATAGAGCAAGAGTTCTACAGTATGGAAGATTTCTTTAAAACAATTGTAGACATTGGCTTATAGCATAGGTCAACTGCACGCATATACATGTATATACATATACTTACTATCTACAATATTTTAACTTGTGATTGTTTTTTCGTTGTTATATATTTTATACTTATGACATATTCTATGTTTTTTGACATTATGGAACGTAATAAATATTATTATTATTATGATTATTATTATTATTATTTCAATTATGCATTAATTATTTAAATGATATCTATTTAATAAAAGATAGTTTATACTTAGTAAAACAAAGCATAGTATTTTTTATTACTTAATTTAAAAGTTAAAACACAGCTATTCAAAAAAAAATAAATAAGGGCGAATTGTTTATACTGAGGACATAATTCCTTAATTCAACCCAAGTTCTGGCCAAATGACCATACCCTGAGACATAAGGGTATAAATATAGAAAAGTAAGTACCACATTTATTTTGTTTAATTTTTTGTTAAACAATTTTCAATTCAATTGATATTTTCATAGAGTTATTCATATTTAAAACCATTCACATACATATTTATATCATAACATTTTGACGATCTAAGGTGAGGTTTAAATATCATCTCTATTCATATAAGATTTCAATTTATATATATATATATATATATATATATATATATATATATATATAATGGGTGTTCCAAAATTAATGCAAAATTTGAATTTGTCGCCGTTTGTGCAGTAAAGTGTAGGCAACCCTAAAAAAACAATTCGACAGCTAACAGTTTAGGGTTAATAAAAAGGAGCTTTACACGATAGAACAACGTGTCTTCATTATTGAACAATATTTCAAAAATAATGAAAGCTTGGCGGCCGCAGTTCGAAAATTTCATACAAAACATGGTCGGAATAGTGTTTTAACTTCGTCAACTGTGAAGAGCTTAATTGAAAAAATTCAGGGAGACTAGATCCGTTGAAGACGCCAAACACACTGATCGTCCAAAAGCAAGCCCTTCAAATGTCAATATCGAAGCAGTGCGTGATAGTGTCGGTGACAATCCAGGAACCTCAATTCGGCCTCATGGACAAGAATTGCCAATTTCAAGAAGCTCTCTACAGCGTATACTCACTGAAGATCTGTGTCTCCATGCTTACAAAATTCAATTAACACAATAACGGAAACCTAATGATCATGCACAGCGAAGAGAGTTCGTTGAATGGATTATTGAACATCAACAAATGGATGCTGATTTTTCGTGCAAAATCATCCTATGCGATGAAGCACATTTTCACCTTGATGGCTTTGTTAATCGCCGAAACTGCCGCTTTTGGGGTTGTGAGAACCCACATGTGATTATCGAAAAACAAATGCATCCACAACGTGTCACTGTTTGGTGTGAATTTTGCGCTGGAGGCATAATTGGACCATACTTTTTTGAAAATGAGGCTGGTCAAGCAGTGACTGTTACTGATGCTCGATATCGCGACATGATAACACAGTTCTTTCTGCCGAAATTGGATGATATTAATGTGGCCAATATGTGGTTTCAACAAGACGGTGCCCTTTGCCATACAGCCCGTGAAACAATTCAATTACTGCATGAGACATTTCCAGGCCGTGTACTCTCTCGTTTCGGTAATCAGAATTGGCCCCCTAGATCGTGTGATTTGACACCATTAGATTTCTTTTTATGGGGTTATTTGAAATGACAGGTCCATGTCAACAAGCTCACAACCATTCGTGCAATGAAGTAGGAGATTCAAGGCTACATCAACGAAATTCAGTCACATTTATGCATAATGGTCATGGAAAATTTCGACAAACGAGTGCGGATGTGCATGCAAAGCCGTGGAGACCATTTGCCCGATGAGTTATTCCATAAATAACCCTATCCTATGTACTTTATGATTCAAAAAAAAATAACAGTCAAAAGACTAAAAACTGTGTTTTCTATTTAATTCAAATCTTGCATTAATTTTGGGACACGCTGTATATATATATATGTAGAGAGATGATATTTACTACTTAATTTTACCACAAAATTGGTGTTTCTTTCATTCTTGTGAGTAATTAGACATTATTTAAAAAATGTACTCCATGAAGTAAATATTATAGTTAATGATTTCTAACGATTAATCAGTATAACAAAATATTACTCTGGCATATTTATCATTAATAACTAATTATCTTTTCTATTTTGCAAGTTGTGAAAATCAAGAAAGATCAGAAACGATATTTTCAATGCAGTCAATCAACTCGGAGCGAGATTTAAATAAACGTATTCTGTGAGTCATATTCATTATAACTTCAGCAACTTATGTCGGTATATACATATATATGACGTACATATGTTTGTACATACGTGTTTCTAATATTTCTGTTTTAAATGAGCAAAATCTGAGAAGGCTTAATGTTAAGCTGCCATCTGTGAACATGAATTAAAATGAAAATAGTGCATTCGTTTGAGGTGCGGAAATACAATTTAAACTAATTATAAAACACTCGTAATTACGATTTTACACATGATGGTGTAATAAGTAAACACATACTCAATACTTCTGTACGAAACGCATTAAAATTTATTACTACGTGCTGTAACTAGTAAATATTTTACGGGTATTCCCTTAATGGACTTCGAAAACATCAATATTCGTATGCCCACATGAATATATGCACACCTGCACATTATTACGGTATTCTTATAAAATGTGATGGGGCTCGCAAATGTAGATCTGAGAGCTTATTGCCGCAATTATCATTTGATAAATGCAAAAGTACTATTCGTCATGAATATGATGATGGATATAAAGTTATACGATCAGTTTAATGGGTACGATATTAAATTAACTTGTTTCAATGCGATAGCTCAAAATTAGGGTAACGGTCCTCATTTTAAAGCGAATGGTTTTTGAGTTATAGAAATTATGTTCCCTTCATTATGAAAGATACTGTGGGAAGTATTTTAATCACTCTAAACTGTTTATTTTTGGAATATCATTAATCAAAACATTTCATAAAATTCTACATAGTTATTATAAACGAAAACAAAATATATACATTTTTTTAGTAATTGAATAGTCTTCTCTGCTATTACACTATTTCTCTTCCCTCAAATGGATTAGCTGCCCGTTCTTGAGGATGATTCAAGAGGCGGAACGCCTGTGATGCAACCAATCCAAATGTTTGCATGAAAGTTGAAATACTAGTTTTCAACGATCTTCTTCTCCTAGTATTGCCGAAATATACATGAATCAAGTGTTTTCACAATTCTATACGGATAAATTAGATTTGAACAAAGTATCGACAATGTGAGTTCCAAAATTGTTAACTCCCCAACAAAAACTGTTTGGGCAATAAATTTCTGAAAACAATTAGGCCTGCAGACGCCGACTTTTTCTTTAAGCTAGTGGTACACAATTAGACTTGGGTACATCACTAAGACCTAGAAACAAAATTTGGATCTATATAATGAGTCCATAAGGTTTCTCTGCCTTTATAAAGCATGCACACAACCTTTAGCTGGGAAGCTTATGCACCAACTGTTAAAACTAATCAGGAGTTATTCTTATTGACTACATGCCAATCAAAAACATCCAGGTTTGAGTCTCAAGAAAATCTTCCTTTTTTATGATGATATGCGAATTTATAGGCTCCGCGATCGCGACTTGTTGCTACTCCTACCACCATATACATAGTCTACAACTGACTCCATCCAACTTCTTTTTTCAGAAATTTGAAAAAGTACTTTCATTTCGCACATGGTAATCAATTGAAAGAGAAGAGTGCCTATTTTGGAGATCAAAGGATATCATTTTTATGGAATAAAGTCGTTGGAGAAAATATACATGGTAGTTAGTTGGATCATTGTCTTGGTAGAAAACTTTTTAGTTCACCTCGCATATTAAATAGTTTGTTTTTCTCCACAGTCACATAAAATTATTCCAGGTAGTTACAAATAGTTTATCATATTAACTTTACATCTGTCAGTAATCGTATACAATATATTAAGACATTTCCGGAGAATAAACTTTCTGGTATGACATGATAACCTATTTCTCTACTAATCGAGGCCATCTTTTGTTTACTAAATACTTCTTTGTATTCACAATTTCCAAAATTTTTAGGAAGCTCATTCAAGACTTTAGTCTTGAATTTAGACTTCATAGCTGTTTCCGTATCCATTTATTGTTGATATTTCTGACGAATTTTTAGACGACCTAAATCGAATTTAAACATTTGTTGTAATTTTGCATTTGTATTTTTAAGGTATTTGAACTTTTTTGTCCAAAACTACGTTTACGTGGTTTCAGCTAAACAACAGCACCCACCACCACGTTTATGTGAATTCGCTTAGTTAACACGCACTTAAAAAAATCCCCGCAGAGCAATAGATTTCATGAACATATTAATAGTAATACCGAAACACAAGTGCCAAGCTTTTGTAAAAAATGCGGCCGTCAACGTGTTAAGACTGAATTGGGTTTGGTTAATTATCTACTGATAAATACATTCAACGGTTTATCGTACAAAAATGTACAAATTTTTTTATTAAAGAACTACGAATATTGCGTCCGTAAATCGTTAACCTCGCGCAAATAAAACCAAAATATTATGCAAGAAATATGGTACTGGTCCTTTTTCTAAAAACAAAAAATAATATGTACAATTAGAAGGATTATTTTTTAAAAATTGTACCGATGATGACAATTTAAAAAAAGATTTACTTAACATTTGCCAAACATTTAATTTTGAAAAACCACACGTACTTGACATTCAAAAATTTAAGGACATTGTAAATTAGTCCATAATAAGAATGGTTAAATGTCTAATAAACATGATTGTCTTTAGCTACACGAGAATTAAATTTCCGTAATAACGGTGAAACTATGAATTCTGATAATCAACGCATTAACTTTTTTTCAAGAATTAACTTTTTCTACGATAAAAGCTTCAAAAAATGTATAACCTTTTATTGTTATCAGACTATCTAAAACAATTCAAAACAATTTAATTAATTAAATAGCGAAAATATTGATGCAAACTATTCACTTCGAAATATATAGCAATATACGCTGTTCCTAAAAATTGGCTCGTCTGCATCTGGCTGATTTACAATCTGGCAAAACGGCAACCAGGATTTTTCATAAAGAGCAATAATTAAAACAAATTTTCAACCCTACAGTTAATGCCATTCAATAGTGAATGAAAACATTATTCAAACCTCCTCCATGGGAAGTGCTAACAGGAATGAATCCGTTGAACCCAATTTTCCACACCCTTAATTATGAATTGGGTTTACTGTCAGCAACGAACAGTATAATGTTAGACTACAAGTCGTGTATTGTTTCTCATTTGTTCACAGACAGAAGTTTAAGGTTGTCAAATCGCATAAGCGTTGAGTTGATTAGTCAGTTTCTGAAAGTAGTTGATTCATCAAATTTCTCTCAATAAGTAAATTGTCTGATTGGCAGTGCGGCATTGTTTTGCTAAAACCACATGCTGCCCAAGTCGAGAGAACCCAATTTAGTCCAAAGAAATCCAGTAAATTCACAGTAATCCCATTATTGCGAATGGAACTCGCCATGGCTCAATATGAAGTCCAAAGACTGCTTTAGAATGAAAGCCACACCAGGCAGTGACTTGCAAGTGGATACATTGCCTCCGCGAAGCACGAATGATCATTTGATTTGAGTCCCTAATTTAAAGTAAATCTCGTAAGCAAGTAAATCAAGCTCTTTTCAAATTATTCGCCACGAACTGGTGTTGAAAATGTTCAGTGCCTTTGATCGACGAAAAATTGATGAATTTGGATCTTCACGAGCAGTACAGTTGAAATATTCGCTTCGCTCTTTACACTTCTTTGTTTCACTGATACGCGAACGTTATGAAGTAAATATGTATGTTAATACGAATTTTTGTACAAGACAGTCAATTGTTCTTCGGCAATGTCAAAAAAAACAAATCTCAATTTACAAATGCGACGTTCGTAATGGAAAATCCCTTGTTAATAAATATCACATTCAAATAATAAATGTGAGTGTAGTAATACAATTGTAGATGCAATTATATAGAAAAGTATAATCATGTACATATGTACATACATATTTCTTGCATTTAAACTTATATGTGCGAATGTACATACACATGTATGTACATTAATAAACTGTTAATAAGTGCACAGAATTCACTGATACTACATATATATGTCGTACATTCTTTGTATGTACACATATATCAATCAATTTGTAAAAGAGAATATATACCATAATATGCCGTCTCTTAGAACTCTTATAGAATCGTATAACATTAATGACTTATTATTCATCAGTATATTAGAAAAGTGTGATGGTAAAACGTGTGCATGTGTAATGCGCAATTTTTACGATTAGTTTAAAGTCATTAACGTTATACACAGTTAAAAGAACTCATTTAAACTATTTGTCGAATATTTCTGTTCAGACAACTATTTTACGTTAAGTAACAAGTCTGCATTTCTACAAATAACTAACGAATCCTCTTGAAGTGACGTTAAGCTTTACGTTCGATGAACTGTGACCATTAAAATTTTATGCACCTTTTATACCATGACTCGCTTGTGTTGTCGTCGATGGAAGTCGCCGTAGTCATACTCCGTTATCGCTCTTGATGTTCGTCAGTTGGATCGAATACGTCCTCTTCTTTTTCGGCTGTTTAATGTTTAACATTTGATAAAAGCTGTTTGCTCAAGCAATGATTAAGTTAATAACACGTGGATGGTTTGCTTTTCGGTTGGCGACTCTTTACGTTTGACTTAATACGTATACACACGTTACGTCTTCATTTATGTACATACATATATGTACTTGCTCATACATATGTACATTTATCGTTATAGTTGAATATATACTTTATATTAGGTAGAATTCTGGAATGTTCGCCGTACTAGGATTCATATTCAATCAGCAAAAATATCAAACGATTGAGCTGTAATTTATGTATTACTTGACTTGTTAAGAGAGATTATTTAATTTATAAATTAAGCTACGGCAATAAAAAGAAAACTGTATTTCTTTTATATAACCTAAAAGGACAAAAACTCAATATAATCAAAATGTTCATTAAAAATGCTAATACGCTCCTTTGCCAGAAAATAATTTTTAACAAAATTTATTGGCAAATAACACAGCACGTGAGTATATACATATATATATCCATATGTATACTGATGTTAGGTAATAATTGTCATGGAAAATCTAATAATATAGAAAACCCACTTTTAATAAAGTTTTTATTTAATAAAGTGATTAATAAAGTGATCTATTGCCTTGTTCGGAAAGCACGATGGCAGTGCCATTTCCAAATGGCTATATTTATGCACTCTTATGGAAAACTGTTTTCTTCTTTTTGTTAAATTGTTTGTGAAGATGATCTTTAATTTTCTTGAAATAATTTAATATAGGCTTGTATTTACATGATTTCAGAAAAGTTATTAAACAAGCAATTTAACAAAGTAATCAGTGCTTTATAAAATTGGAAACTCGTAACGTTAATAAGATTTATTTAAACGAAATAGCTATCATTTCGAGCAGTTTCAGATGTATAAATGTCTAACATATTGTCTAAAAATAATAATATTTTATCGTAAAATATAGGTTCATGTATTACTATACAATCCCTAAAAATAATTAGGAATGTAGTTGACAGGTTCTAATTATTATTATAAATAGTATACACTCGGAAAACTAGAGCAAGTTTATGTAAAGGGTACCAATACATATATTTGAACTAAGCAGTGGTGGCAATAAGTAATTTATTTTTATACAAAATTTTGCAAAAGATAATTGCACATCTATATATTTAAAAAAAAGCCATGTACAAATTAATTTAACAAAATGATGTAATATTTTTACAAGTTGTTTTTTAATTCCATTATTCAACTTTGGAACTTCTTGTCTTCAGTATATAATATTTATAAAAAGCAATCAATAACGACCTCTGTGCTTAAATTCTTTTGAAGTACAAATTTTGGATTTACTAATATATAGGATCCTTTGAGGTGGATATTCAAAATACTTTTGCAAAGGATATCTTTATTTTTATTTCCTATACATTTGTACCTTCCACATGTATGAATAATTGATGACAGTTCTAAAAATATTCTTAATATTTATTACATCAAGTCATATGAAATATATTCTACTATAAGATATTTTTTTAGACTTTTTCTATATTTTGAATATCAACTGAAATCATAATAAAATTTTTAATTAAAATATCTGCGACATAATACATGGAAATAATATAAGATCTAGCAGATATACATAATGGTATAATAGATTTTGTGACGAACAAAAACCCATGTATGGAACAATACCATATTTTTCACTGGATTGGTGCAACTTTATCTTCAAAACTCCTAACTGCACAGTTTCAATGGCCTAGCATAGTTTGTTTTGTTATGTAAAATTAATAATTCTATACAGAAATTAAAAACACTTTCACAATAATCAAATATTTACTTGGTTTATTGTTAACTTACGATTTGGTGCACTTTTGTATCCTTATTAACAAGTATTTAACTCACTAATTAATTACATAATTGCAATTTGTTGCATTCCTGTGTTATTACAATTACAAAAATATATAAACACAGGACTAATAACACAAGTGCATTAATTGTTTTATTCATTTGCCACCTGTCGGCTTGTTCCGGTGATTAACTTATTTTATTTCACCACATTCCATTTTAGTGACTAGGGCTGAGATTTAAAGTGAACGCCAAAAAACGCGAAACACTTAAGGAAATGCCCTCTATACTTGCTTCATCGTAGTTTTAATGACATTACACGTTTAGTAATTTTTTAAATGTCTTATTTGCACGTACTGATGCATTTAAACTAGACAAATTAACCTTACAATTTGAATTACAGACGTTTACTTAAAAATTTTACTATGGTGTGTTTGTTATAATTGAAAATCTATTTCTTCGCTTCCTCTAGCTGCATTTGCCGATGAAAGTAAACCGTTTTACAACAATTGGAGATACACCAGGTGTATCGGTTTTTCTAATAGATGCCGCTATGCTTAATTATACAATGTTATGATTTGACACATATGTCATTTTCTTCTACTGACATCAAAGCATCAAAGCCATAGACTTTATTCTTGCGAAAGTACCACTGTCATAAATTTATACTTCTTTGAAAATCTCGAGTTTCGTGCCTGAAAAAATTTATTTGGGCGCGCATTACTTTTCTTATTTAATCAAAAGAAAAAAGCTGCTAAAAGTCATCGTTTGCTAGTAGAAACTTACGGCGAGCATGCTCCAACCATTAAAAAACGTGATAATTCGAAAGTGGTGATTTCGTTGTGCAAGCCAAAGAACATTTTGGTAGACCGAAAAAGTTTGAAGATGCAAAACTGCAGGACTTGTTGGACGAACACCCAACCTGAACCCAAAACCAATTGGCAGAAGAGTTAAATATGGCCCAAGAAACGATTAGCGACCGGCTACAAGCAATGAGAAAAATCTAAAGGATGTGAAAATGGGTGCTATATCAATTGAATAATAGGCAAAATCGAAAAATCGTCTGTGAAATGCTGCTTCAAAGGTATGATCGGAAGTGATTTTTGCATCGAATAGTGACGGGTGATGAAAACTGGATTTGTTTCGAAAACCCTAAACGCAAAATATGGTTATCACCTGCCGAAGCTGGCCAACAATTCCAAGGCCAAATCGTTTTGGTCGCAAGACAATGCTCTGTATTTGGTGGAACCAGAGTGGCGTGGTGTATTACGAACTGTTGAAACCTGGTGAAATAGTTAATACTGATGGCTACCGATAACAAATTATCAATTTGAACCATGCATTGATAGAAAAACGTCCAGAATGGGCCCGATGACATGGTAAAGAGATTTTACAGCACGATAACACGCCGCGTCTTACAGCAAAACCAGTCAAGGAAGCGTTGAAAGCTTTTAGGCGGGACATAATATCGCACCCGTCATACTCTCTATACTTTAGCTAGAAAATAGCTCGATGAATGGCTTTGCTCAAAGGATAAACAGTTTTTTTGGAATGGCATCCATAAATTGCCTCAAAGATGGATAGAATATATAGAATCAAATGGCCGATACGTTGAATAAATACATTTTCCCATTTTCTTGAAAATTATATAGTTTCTTTTACGAAAAAGTCGGTTATGACTTTCCAGTACACCTGGTAGAATAGCCATTTGATACAAATCTTGAACGTGTAAATGATTTTTGTCAAGATTTCTTCTTTAAATTACTAGATGCAACCATAGGTAGCAACACTTTTGATTCTACATAACTGCAATTAAAAAATGTGTACATTATTACCTCTACATATCAAAAGTGCTATTTTTATTTAAAGCGAAATATTAACTTTTAGGATGGCGAATGCAGATTAGCTATAGTGGAGTTGGCAGTAGGTAATAAGTAAATTTAATAACATGTTAAATTTACTACGTATATACATATATATGATACATTTATCAGAGCTTATGTGGATAACATTGAAAGATAAGTTTATATGAGCGAAAATGTTTAAAAGTGAATTTCTACTAACATTTTTTTTTCATTTTTACATTGTGTTATTTTGATTTGGGATGATGAGGATAATTATATTGTAACAATGCTCGCATCTTAAGTTCAATACGAATGCAATAAGTTTCATTAAATAAAATTTTGCCTCCAAATTAACCACATCCGCTTCTAAGGATGTACACACATACATACAATCATCTAATGTGTGGAGAATAATGACTTTTAATAATATCGAGAAAAGCAATTCTAAGAAGCATATTATTTCTAAATCACAGTACAGAATATATGTAAATGCACATATTTCATCAAATACCTTATTATGATGTAATACTGATCACAATTTTAATAATTAAAATAATTTTTGAAAAAATTTATTTAACTTATGCAAAATCTGAACACAGTTACAAACGATTTATGCAGATATTTTGATAACTTGTGGAGATTCCCGAAAGCGTTTGCAAAACATAAAAATAAAATTACGTTTTCCTTCTATGTATACGGAGTAGTTTCACATACATTTTATTGCATGTTTATGTAAACAAACATTCTAAAACCAAGTTTAGCTTATGAGTAACATCTCGGTTGAGTCAGAAAGGCATATTTTTTACAAACGTTAAGTAATCCAAGCGTAAAAACAGATACATCTGTCCTATATACTTACATACATACTTACAGAAAAAGTGTACATATAACAGCCATAAAAGTGATGATAAATTTGGCGTTCTATTTGGCACAATAGGGTCAATGCATTATCACCGAATTTCTGAACTCAAGCTTATTTACTGTGGTATGTTGAATAATATTCTTAAAAAGAAGCTTATTATAAAAAGTAATAAATTCTTATAATGCTAGTACGATTGACGATTTAATAATTTTGAGAAAAATATTCAGTACATGTTACAATAATGTTAAGTGCACATTATAATTATAAATTATATTTCGCTGCGGCTTTCTAGTATTTAATGGCCTGTACAATTATGTAACACGTAATTTTTGAGTTGATAAAACTAGTACGTCCCGTTACTGCATATCTGCCTTGTATAAATAGTTATTTGCATTTATATTATATTGTTATTTCACCTAAAGTTGGTAAATATGTAACCACTGATATAATCCATAAATAATGTTTATTTTAATAGGAGTTCGTTGGTGATTTCCTGTACAGTGTGTAATAAAATTGATGTTTTCCAACATTCTACGTACAGTTAGAAAACCGTCAGAAACAATTTTGTAGTAAAAAAATGTATGTACATACATATACAATGTACATACATCGAAACATTAAATCATTTAAATGTGTTATTTCAAACATTTTCTAGTTATAGTATAAGAGACATTAATCTAGCATCATCTAATTGCATAATATTTGTAGATCTAATATACGTACATGTTCTATATACATTTATTGACAAAGTTAGATTAGAAGTAATAGATATTATACAGCGCCGTCTATTAAAAAAAATGCGTCGGCTAGGTAGATCTTTCACCAGTTTTATGTCAAAATATCATGACATTTGCATCATTAAAAGCAGAGAAATTGCGCATAAAGTAATAATGTGTATTTGGCATTAGTTGAAAATAAATTATTAACAAAGAGAAAATATTAACTTAAACGCGGTACATGATGAAGCAAGTGTATTGGTGATGTGTGTTTATCACGTACGAGTGTGTATGAGTGACGACGAACATTCTGGCGCAAAAAAATCTGTGGTTACGGAAAGTAACATGGAACTTGTGCGTGAATTTATCAGAAATGACGCGGTATGTAGGAATGGATTAAATATTTCCAAAGATTCAGTTCATCGCACTTTGACACAGCATTTGGGACTGAGAAAAATTCGCGCAAGGTTTGTACCACACAAGCTAACTGAATCCAACATTGTACAGACTTGATTAAAGACTCAAAAAAAACAAAAGCTGCAGGTATTCTATAGTAAATGGCGACGAGACGTTGTGTTTTCAATATGATCCAGAGACCATGCGTCAAAACTCTGAATGGAAGCATCCAAGCGAAGAAAGACCGAAAAACAACCGTTTGGAGAAGTCAAAAGTGTAGCCAATGTTGATTTGTTTTTATGATTAGAAAGGTATAGTGCACAAATAGTTTGTACCAACTAGTCAAACAGTCAATGCTGTATATTATCTTGGTGTTATGAAGCGTCTTTTGACGTGTATTCGTCGTGTGCACCCTCAATATCGTGAAAATGGTAGCTGGCGTTTGTTACATGATAATGCACCATCTCATCGCTCGACGTTTATCACAGCGTTATGCCGACGTCGAAGCCATTAAAAAGGTGCCGACAGCGATCTTGAAGGACATCACTAAAGATGAACTTAAAAATTCATTCAACATGATAATTGACCGTGCAAAAGGTTGTATTGAAGCCGAAGGCAACTACTGTGTAGTATTCGATGAATGTCCAGCATGGACGTGCGGAATCTAACTCTAGGAATATAGACATTCTGTAGAGGTTTTAGAATAAAACCATGAATATTGTAGTCAGTGTTTTTAGGTACGTCGTCAATAGCGTTGTTCTCCAACGAGGTATTCACGCCCGCGTGCATGGTGCGACTTAAGATCTTTGGCAGTCAGCATTCCCTTAAACAAGAAAAGGAAACTATGAAAAACATTCCGTGATAGCAGGCCGTAGGACTCGATTCCGAAACAACGGACATAATAAGCCAGTAATTTCAGTTTCAGTGTAATGAATTACTGCACTGAAACCTCAGTTTGCAATATTTCAGCCCTGAAGATGTCCCATATAAATGGGTACGAAACGTCGGCAGATATACAAGTGACGCGGTTCCAGCCCGGAAGTCCAGAAGCAGATAGAATTATGAACATTTGAAAGTACAGGAAATATAACAAAAAAATCTGCAAAATTCGTTTAATACTTTGATGACTCTAAGCGCCCCTCAACTGAAAGTGAAAGGCCATTAAATTTCGTTCGTTGGAAAGTTATCTTTAGCAACTTACTTGTAACGCGTAACATTTTTCAGTTATATTTTGTTCGTGGAAAATAAAATTCAAATTTAGAATTTAATTAAATTTAAAATTAAAATTTAATTAATTTACTTCAAAAGCAAAGAACCTGTGTATGTTCTTTAATTGTAATTTCCCCCCTAATCGAAGGCATCGTTAAGATTAAAATCACTAGCATAGAATTTCATAAACCGTCGTTAGCTTTACGTAACTTTCATAAGCTGACGCGAGTTCTTTCTTTTACGAAAATGAAGGGGAATATAATAAAAATGCGAACTTTGATCTTGCACTTTCAACTTTTGATAAATTTCCAAAGACTTAACCAAAACGCTACCTTTTTCTTCCAAAATGAAGTCAAAATTTCCAGTTATTATATGGCATAGCAAATATGTATATAAAAGGCAATAGCTCTAGAACTTGAAAAAATTAACTAGAGCCATCTGTTGTAATAATGCGTCATGATTTTCCCGACCACCCAGTACAAACAAATATATGTATATATTGGGTTGGCAACTAAGTACTTTCGGTTTTTACTGATAGAGAGCGTTGCTTTATTTTTTGTATAACGTATGTGCTGTACTTTACCGTTTGTCGCGTGATACTAGTCACATTGACGTAACTTCAGAAGCAAGTAGTGCGTGATTTTTATTAAAGCTATTAGTTGTGGGTTAATTTTAAATGGAGTGCAAAAACGAACATTTTCGACATATTTTACTATTTTATTTCCGTAAAGGAAAGAAAGCTGCTGCGGCTCACAAGAAGATATGTGAAGTTTATGGTGCGAATTGTTAACAGAGCGCACGTGTCAGAATTGGTATAAAAAATTCCGTTCTGGAGATTTTTCCCTCAAAGATGAGCAACGTTCTGGTCGGCCTACTGAAGTTGATGATGACCAAATCAAAGTCATAATTGAAGAGGATCGTCATATAACTGTTCGAGAGGTTGTATCGCACACAACAATTGAAAAACATTTAAAATGTCTTGGGCTAGTTAAGAAGCTTGATATTTGGGTACCTCACGAATTGAAAGAAATACATTTAACAACTTTTGCGATATGCACCTTAGACGAAATGAAACCGACCCTTTCTTAAAAAGAATCATCACTGGTGATGAAAAATGGGTCCTGTACAGTAACATAGTTCGAAAACGATCATGGGGCAAACACGATAAACCAGCTCAAACCACATCGAAAGCTGAATTGCATCCAGAAAAGATCATGCTGTCTGTTTGGTGGGATTACAAAGGTGTTGTGTTTTTTGAGCTGCTTCCAAGGAACCAAAAAATCAATTCTGATGTTTACTGTCAACAATTAATAAAACTGAATGACGCAAACAAAGAAAAACGGCCAGAATTGTCAAATCGGAAAGGTGTAGTTTTCCACCAAGATAATGCAAGGCCTCACACATTTTTGGCAACTCGTGAGAAACCATTGGAGGTTGGCTGGGAAGTGATGCCACATCCCCCATACAGCCCTGATCTAGCACCATCTGATTACCATTTATTTTGCAGAAGAACCAGAAATTTTATGAGCGTGGAATCATGCAGCTGAAAGAAAGATGGCAAAGGGTCATTGAGTAAAATGGAAAATATATAATTGATTAAAAACTATTCTTTGTTTAAAAAAAAAGTGTTTTATTTTATACCACAAAACCGAAAGTACTTAGTTGCCAACCCAATATTTCACTTTACTTCAGTTATATAAAGCAGACCGCTAAAAATCCTAAATGACATCTAATAATATGCTCTTGTGTTCAGCATTGAACAATGAGAAAAGAAGTATCAAAATCTTTTCAGCAGTCGTCACATATACACTTGCATATACTTTAACAAAGTAAACAACTGGAATATATTCAACAATTAATGTCGACCACTTACTTTTGTCCCAATATCAGAAATAAAGACTATTCATTTAAGTAGTAATTAAGTTCCTTGATAATTGAAATCTCCTAAAAGTAATTTCAATTTTTTGAAACGACAGACGAAATTTCGTGTAAATTATTTTTATAACGTCTGTTATAGTATATATTGCAATTTTATTTATCAAAAATTGAAAAGAAACAACTCATTTTAATTGCTACATACAGTCGCTCTAAGCGAATATCGAAGATTTTTCCTTAAACTATTTCAAACAAAATTTTCCTTTATTTTATTAAAACGTTTTACAAATTAACATAAAAGCAAACTTAAATTATCAGATTTTTTATATTAAAAAAAAACACAATTTTTACTTGCTAACCAGAGGTTTCTACCTCGCTCTTCTACCATTTAAATTAGGTTAATGGAGTATACTTTTTATTATGATATATGATTTTCAGCTATTGTTGCCAGCTAGAGCGCTTTTAAAGATTTTGGAAAAAACTTTATTATTGGCAGCCTTTGGCTTATTTTCCAATCTTTTGTTCATTTTGATACGGTTTATTATATATTGAACAGTGAATCGGCTTCGATTTATAATTTTTCTTTTGACTTTCCATTTTTAAAATGTTGGATTGCTAATTTTCCCACTTCAACAGTTTTGTTTTCTCCATCTTCCTATTTCGTTCTTTTTAATATGAAATTGCACAATTTTCAAAAATTGACTCATAAAATAAATTTTATGAACTCCCCTGAAATACTTTTTCACAAACTTTAAGTTGTATATGATCGGAAAACATCTTGCAAAATGGATTTAAATTATACAAGTTTAACTTTGCATTGAAAGTTGCAATATATTCCCACTGATATATTTTACGAAGTAAACTATAGTTCTAGGTTTTGTTTTTGGGTGCCAATATAGTAGCTGTTGGAGTAACAAAATAATGTAAATATGTTTCTGTATTAAATTCTGCATTGTTGTAACGACAGAGAAGAGATTTTCCTTTGTGTACAGCTTTAGATGGAGCGATTGTATATGTAACGGGTGGGCCATCTAACGGTTTAAATTTGAACCACCGGTTATAGCACTATAGCTATATATATATATATATATATATATATATATATATATATGCGACTATCACTATCTAAAAAAGTATTAATTTATTAAAATATCTGAAACTTTTTAAAACTTAGTGGAGTTTCTTTACCTATTATTTAAACTAATTATTAAAAACTAATCTCATTGTATTCAAATTTGCTTTTATGTGTATACACGTTTATTCAAAATTTTCCTAAATTAATCCTCTATATATAAGTGACCGTTCAAATAAGACCCACGTCACGTCCTTATTTGTTCCAATTGTTCATTTAAAACATTGGGTGAACTTAACCTAAGGTGCAATGCACGTTCGATTACTAACTAAAAATAACCAAATATGAAATACTCTTACTAAAGCATTTCGGGTCGTTGTATTCTGCATACGTATTGTTTATTAGGGGAGTTTTAAATCAAACGAAAGGTCAACTCGTGCATTGACAGTACTACACCGCGAAAGAAGTTTCCCTATACACACACTCATTGTTTTTTTTCTACATATTTCCATTTAGCATTTCATTCGAATCATTTGTGATCACCACATGTTCATGGAATAGATTAGCTGAGATAATTTGGGATCAAAAGTTCTATATCAATGAAAATGCCCAATGCATAGAAATCGAATAGAGTTAAAATGGTAAATATGTGTAGATAAAAGAATTCTGCAACTGTATTTATATATTGTCACAGAATCATCTACAATTTAAATACAGCAGGAATATAATTTTAAGTTACTATTTTCCTTCTATTAATATTGTTATCAAGACGAAAAACAATAATGAATATTTCCCAACAATAATCTAAAACTATATTAAATTTTTACTATTTAATTTAAATGATATACTTATATGTATGTACATATATTCTGTTAAATATAAAAAGAACGTTAAACATGTTTAGCGAAAATTGAAAAATAAACTAAACTAAACTAACTTGGTTAGAATCTGCATACATACATAAGACAAGGATTGGCAAATTTCTTTAGTAATTAGCATTTAGTTAATAATTTTTAAGTGTGAGAGTACATAAATTTCTGTGCATAATAATATACTATACCAATTTTTCAATTGTTCGAAACAGTTGTATATATTTATATTTTATTTTAATATTAAAGGTTATATAAATGAAGATGCTTTATTTAATACTAATTCTTGATTTACTATTTTTGAAAGTGTTGGTTTTCTTGTTTCTTAACTTTTCAGAAAATCATTCCTTCGCGGCGTTTCGTAGTGTATCTACATTCTTAAATATTACAATTATTTTATTATGTTATAGTAACTATAATTATTATGTAATACAGGCTACTGCCTTAAATTATGTGATTTTTTTCACTTACATCGATGCAGAGCCATGTATGTATGCACACATTCTTCTAAGAAAGTCACAAAGTAAACAGTTACATTATGACTGATTCTTTAAGTAGTTGGCACTGGTTATTTGTATTTTGATCATTAAAACTATTGCAGATCTCTTTGTGTCACAATTTCTCTTTGTGCATAAATAGTTTTTTATATATTTTTTAGTTTTTTTAATTTTTTTAAAATGATTTGGATTATACTTATTTAAATTATTGTTTATTGCATTCAGGTTTTTAATATATTTTCTATGGTTAACTATATTTAAGTTTTTTTATAATTGAACATTTCTTAACCACAAAAAAGATAATTAATGACTTACATGCAATATACAATATTCTAATTAAATAATTACAAATCAGGCTAATGTAAATATATAGAAAGCAGAAGAATGTATACAAAAAGTTCATAAAAAAACTAAACAACGTGACCTACTGTAATAGTTTTAAAAACCAAGTTACAGATGACCAATGTCATGTACTTAGGAAAGGGTTTGTCACAAAGCAAGTGTATATAGAAGACGTGCATACGTATGGTATGTATGTACATTGCTCCTCTGTATAGATATACATAGGTACACAAAATATTACATAATATTAAGGTACAGCAACCTTATTACATAATAATTATAGTTATTATACGATAAAAGAAAGTTGTATCACTTGAGAATGTAGTAAATACAATACGAAACGTTGTGGAGGAACAGTGATTTTATTTTTTATTTCTTAATAAAATAAAACAGAAACGCCCAAAAATAGTAATTAAACGATCAAAAAAGAAAACTGGCTTTATTTTATATTATGTATAAGTATATATTATATGTATATTATTACGAGGGTAGCCGTTTATATTTCGGGAACTGGCAACACTGTTAGTGTTACCTCCGATCTGATGATTGCAGCGTGAAGTTTGTCATTTTTGACAATATATTTACCTTGAAAATTTTATATCAGGAAAAAATACATTGAATTAATGACATCCACCGTGCCCTTGACCGATGACAGGCCCTGATCTAGCACCCTGCGATTTCTTTTTGTTCCCACACGTGAAGAATAAGTTTCGTAGTCGACGGTTTTCTACGCCGGAAGAGGTAGTTGAGGCATTCAGAACTCATATTTTGGATATACCGCCTTCACAGTGGCAGCAATGCTTTTCAGATTGGTTTAAACGAATGCAAAGGTGCATTGATTTCCAAGGAGAATATTTTGAAAAGCAATAAAACTATTTTCGATAATAAAATTTTTTTTTGTTTGCTATTCCGGAAATACAAACGGCTACCCTCGTAACGTACAACACGTAGACTAATCCGACCTTATATTACATACTTAAGTTGGGTTAGTCTATTTGAGATAACCATAAAGCTTCTTCTTCGGCAACCTTTTCAGATCTATTATGATCCTCATATCTCATCTGGAGTTTCTTGGCATCTTTGCATATACCTGTTGAGGTCGGATTACTTCTCCTTTAACATCTACATATGTAATCTTGTCCCCGTTTCACAAAATTTTGCACTTTAATCTTAGAATCATCACTCAGCCGATCAGGTCTCCACATTGAACATCAGTCCCATTTCCTCTCCGATAATGATCCTCACAGCTTTATTTATCATTGTCTCTAGATGACTCTGGTTCATTCACCACCTGGACCTATCTTTCTTATTCGGAGGACAACTTTGAAACCTTTCACATGTTCTTTCCTACTTTTTGTTTTTTTTTTTTCTGTACCTACCATATCATTTCCAATTGCAGTAAGGGAATCAGGATCAGAGCTCCCCTTTATTAAGCGAGGCTAAAGAAAGGAAGTTGCTGTTAGTGCTGTCATGGAACGTTAACTACTTAACTTGCCTGCGGCCCTCTGGAGTGGTACTTACCAACACGCTGCTCCCTGAGATAATAAATGTAGTACAAGTAATCAAAATGTCAAAATATAATAACTAAAGTAAGATAAAGGTCTTTATTTTCTCTTTCTTATACTTATCCATCACATTTTGCGCTGAAAACGGCATGAATGAAAATGGAGCAAATCTTTCAATTATTAAGCTTTCCTTTTATTACAAGAACATCGGTTAAAAGAAAATTTGATTGATCTACATATATAGGAATTATATTATGTGTTCTCGATATGAATTTTAGTATAATAGGTTATTTGTACCAACTACATGTGAAAGTTAATATGTCATTGCAATAAAATAGAAAGTATTAAATAGTTACTTGTTAAACTAGTAATAACGTGTAATGACAGAATACTTTTACATTAAAAGCACTTGAAAACTTTCATGATTTCGTTTTTGTAATATCCAATAAAGCATTTATTAATTATTAGCTAATGCCTGTTATTTTAAGGAAAGTTATAACAAAAGCAACATGTTTGGCTTTATTATGTTACTTTCAATTTAATACATAACGACCTATAAAGTAAAGTAAGAAATCTATATATAAACAGCTTAATGCAAGTCTTAAAAAGAATTAGTTTCAGTTTAGACGGCATCGTTATATACAGCACACCCAACAACGTTTGATTTCACACTATTTGCTAAGCGGGTCGCCGATATTGACATTTCGCCTCTCGGCTGTCTTATGACACCCATAAGTCACTTACAAAATCATCCATTTTAATTACAAATTCTTACCAATTCTGTTTATATAAATTAGCTAAAATATTGTTTATGTTTGGATTTTCAAATTTTATTCTTATTATAATAGCGATAAAATTTTATGTTATGAATTGTCGACATAGACATTAAGATGCGAACATGAATTATTATGTCTGCATCTTAATTTTCTAGTTGTCAATGCATAAGATAACTAAGAGGTACAGGTTTGGCCGAAGTGAACCAAATTTACTTCGCTAATATAAATATTTTTGTAGGCAGAAAAAGTGTATAATCAAAATGACTTTGAAATGTTTTTGATAGATTTTTCTTTTATTATCAAAAAGGACATAATTAGCCTTGATGATAATTTATTTGCAAATATTTCTATGATATGAATTTTAATGATGAGAAACTTTATATTAATATATTTTCTTTTTTTTTAGGTAAGTTGAATTTGAGTTTGTCAGAATTCACATATTTCATTACGTAAGTATGTTTTCTGTTACTATAATAATAATGTATATGTGCTTATATTTATAAATATTAAAGTACTCTATAGATATTTGTTTGATTAAATAAAAAATATATGTATGGCTTTTTATGAAGGTAATAGAATACTAATCACAAGAAATAATTTATATTTATTAACAACAGAAATTTTTAATAGTCTTTGAATTTTAAAATTAAAAACAATACGTACAGACCAAAAAGGATTACATAAATGAAACTGTGAAGTACAAGATTATTTTAAAAGAATGAATGATTTCATAGCATAATATTTTACTATGGAAAAGATACAAAATTCCAAGAAAGATACAAAACTTCTATTTATAATAAAGTTTTACAAGTTTTCAATGGAAAAACCACTTGCGGTCCGAGCAGCATCAACGCGTTACGAGAATTCCTCCCGGACGTGTATTAGGATCTATTGAATTGACTGCTGTTGTTATTCGATATTTAACATAAACTTGATATTTTACATACCACCATAAAAAAATCAAGAAATCTGCGAATTTTGCAGGGGAAACACAAAGAACGAGATCTTGGACTACGTTCTGGCCTATCCATTACTGGGATACACCAGCTCGATTTGTGGACTGTCTCAGAATTCGTTCAAGCATAATACAGATACCCACTCTTTGTAAGCTGTCGGAACCATCGGCCATATGCTCCCTGGAGACCATGGTGTAATGCTGGATCGCCTTCGAAAAGCACACTGCATTGTAACAATCGAAATTATTTCCTCGAATTCGAGAATGCAGATAGCCCTTACTGTCGACATTTCGAGTGCAAACAAATAATTAAGCGGTGCTGTGCAAACAACGTATCTACAGCAATCATGCTGCAGCTATTCGAAACTCGTTATATGACGATGCTTGAGTAACCAAAGTTATTCTTTAATGAACTATATCAAAGAACAAGTATTATTTTCAATTGTTATCGATACGTCATTAATTTCTAAAAGTTTTTATAAATCTTGACTAAATATGCAACAATTTTGCTTCTATAAATTAATGAGATTTACTATTGAATATTTAAAGGTCGGATAAACATTTTAAAAGTTGCTGAATGTTTAAAAAATGAAAAATTCCTCAACAACACAAATTAAATATTGCAACAATAAGGCATTTTACATTTATAATTCGCTTCTCTTTAAGAATTTCTAAAATGTTTCCACAAATTTATTGAATATCGTAAAGTCTTGTCGTGCTTAAAAGACACATTATAAGCATTTTCCTTCTGTATTTGTCCATTCAATGATAATATTTCACATACTATTTCTAAGTTAACAGCGGTCTATAATAAAATGTAATTCATAAATAAAACCGCATTAAGTGTAGATGTTATCTTTACATGAACAATAATGTATTTCAGAAAATTTCCAGTGGTTTTGCTCAATGCTCTGTTTTAATCAATTATAATAACTCATAATATACACATACGTAATACGTTAAGTACAACAGGAAGACTATCTTTCTTCATACATTAAATGCTAAAATATCATCATTTCTTGTTTATTGGTCGTTACTAATTACAGAAGTAAATATGCCATGAATATATGCGCGATTTCCTGAATTAATTTATTTTGTTGATCTAGGTGTATACTTACTCTCACCATATCTTCTAATGTAGCCTTGAAATTAGGCCAAACTAATAAATTCTCTTTGAGTACTGAAGGTGACTCATTTTGAATCAGAACGCATAAATCAGTAGCTATGACTTTTGAGAAAAATTGAAAGTGCTTATGGAAATTTAATAATACTATATAACTACCGCAATATACAACCTTACACTAATTTGACGAAGTAGTGTTAGGTATTAGGCAATTCAAATATTCTGTTCAGTATAACCATCGCCTTGTAGCTGCCAGATATAACGAATGAGGCAATCTTATTGAAAAGAATGTAAAGCCGTATATTCGTGAAAACTGTGTATACTTATTTCAATGAAGGCTTTATTCAGAATCAGAAGTCTTCTAGTGCAATATTCTTATGGGTTTCGCCGTATTGTTGTAGCTTCCTATCGACGTTTCACTGTTCATAATCGCAAGATTGTACTACAAATAATTCCAGCCGTGAAAGCGTACGTACTTTTATCTTAAGAAGATCATTTATTCCAAATAATAAATACACTTCCTTGAAAATAGCTTTCTTTACTGATATAAACGAAATATATTCTTAAGAAGAGGAAACAGTTTTCTGAGTACATATATGAAGATGAGCTGTAAAGTCCGTGAAAGATGGCACAGTCAAATTAATATTTTTTTATAATTTTCTTTCGTAGCTTCTCGATAACGTTTTTAGTCACTGTTTTTATTTTATTTACCTCATGACACTTGTCACTCTTCGAACGCATGGCTTACTTGCCTAAACAGTCCTTGATATAAATTTATGTTTCTACTCCTAAGTATAACTGACTGTCCTTTCATCTCAATAGTAAAATAGATAAAGACAGCATGTTTTGGAAATAGCTGTTTTTTATAAGTGTCAGCTGTACTAATTCAATTACCTGGTACTGTACATTATGTGTATAAGTATAAATTTAAATATATATATATATATATATATATATATATATATATATGTATATAGGTTGAAAATCGATGCGGAAACTACATTATCTCCACCTAAATGGAATAATTAATTAAGTCAGTTATCGAGGATTAACGATCTATATTATTTGCCGTTTGAGTATTGCCCGGTCTAACACGATAGGTGGATAAGGGCGCGCCGCTGGGCAACGACACCATCACGGTAACTTTTGCCGTGAGCCAAGCTGCAGTTCCTGCAGTCGACGGCTGTACAACGCGTTTACAACATATACGAGCGCAAGCGGTCACCGCGACCGAGTAGATGACCTATTGTAGTCCGTACAAAGACTCTCCGATGACCAAGAAAGATGTTCGTCGTCTCGGTTGGACACGGCAGTCGCAACATCTCGTTTCCCTGAATCGTTTCGCTCTTTGTCCGTCTCTGTCTCTTACGCGGCCAACTACAGCACGGTTTTAATTTCCTTACGCGTCAACTAGTATTAGCTCGCCTTCTTAGCACGTGTGTCGCATATAGCATGCATTCGTCCTAATGTGGTTTAGTGTGATATTTTAACTGCAATTGTGTGGAAATCAGTGTTCAATATAGACACATATGAATTCCCCGTTGTTATTTGAACAAATCAGAAAGAAATTGGATGTGTTTAGTTTTGCTTTTTAAAAGTACGTGATCATTACATGTGATTCGAAATATAAATTGCTTTCATTGGAAACGATGCCGAAGATTACTCTAAATTACTCCTAATTTTGCTAACAATATTTCGCCACATATTTCTTTGCAATTTTATAATTTGACAACTTGATAACTAGTCACATCATTATTCCCAACTACATTAGATATAATATGAAATTACATTTTCTTCATATCTTAGATAGCATCAGTATTATCAAATTTCAAGTGTATTTAGGTAACTAATTTATGTAAAAACCCTTAGTTATTTAAAATTATGGAGAAACATACTGTAGCGAAATACTAGGTATAGTAAAATACTTATTTAAACTTAATACATTCATTATTATAATATTTTATATTTGATTCGAAAAAATAAGAAGCCATTCATTCATCTAGTTCACAGAAATGTTTTGAAATTGTTCTGATTCCGTTGCCAAGAAAATCACTATTTTTATATTAAATAGTTTTCCATCTATATATACTTTGTATGCAAACCAATAAGTTGATTAATCATAACTTTGTATGCAGGAGGATCATACTTATAAATGTTAAATTTAGTAGATGAAAGCATTAGATTTAACAAATATCCTTCAATTTTAAGTAGTTAGAAGCTGACGAATTTATTACTGCAGAATCCGAACAATTTATTTAAATTTGGCACAAATTCTAAGCTAAAACATTTTAGAATTTACTTTCTTTTAAAAATTTGTGCCTTTTATATGCATGTACACAAAACACAAAATTATATATATTTTAATCATATATTAGAATTGTTCATATATACATATAAATCTCATTTCTATTATACATACAGTCCTTGTCCAAAATATTATGGACACGTTTAAAATTATATCTAAAATTTGAATCATATTCCTTCTAAAAACGATACCAAACGATGTTAGAATTGGTTTTATTGCCGCATATTAATGTTAATACAACATAAAGTGCTTATGCACGATAGTACACTATGTCATAAGGCGAAAAAATAAAAATATTTTTTAAGTTCAGTGGATTTAGAAGTTTTGACTTGTCCCAGAAATTCGACAGACTTGAATCCAATAGAAACTAGGTGAATTAGAAAGAAAAGATAATTCAAATTCAAATATTAATCAGCGGAATTACTAAAAATATTGAAGAAACTTGGGGGAGTAGTGAGAAAATTAAAGGAAATAATAAATTTTCAATAACTAGTATGACAGAACTACGACGAAGGATGAAATTACCAAATACTAATTAAAAGGTTATAATGTTTCGATATATTCATATTAAAAGAATAAATTAATTTTCATATAAATTCATTATTTTTTTACGTATTTTCACTAGACAATATTCCTAATATTTTAGCCAGGAACTATACCTTACAACACATTTATTATTTATATGTGCGCCTCGTGTCTCTATTTATTAAATCTGCGTAAGCAACGAATGAACAATTAATTTTGCATACAATTACATTGACATAATGATTTATAAAACTTGACAATTATTGCAGCGCGCACCCGGGTATTTATTTAATTGTGAGTTCATAACAATGAAAACTCAATTGCAGTGTATGCAAATGCATTTTAGTAAGCATGCCGTTTCGCTAAACACAATTCATCGAGTGGTTTAATTTAAAAATAAATATACCCCCCCGTAATTATAAAATAATAACCACTTCTCGTAGTTGTCGCGTTATTCAGTGATCAACTCCCCAATACTTGAAACTTGAATAACCATCAACATCATTGTTGAGAACTTCTTTGAATCCAGCATTAGTCATTCAAGTTTTGAATGCATGACGAATCTTGAATGTTTCTTTATTATAACTACACGTCTTGCTTTCGTGATTAGTTACCGTTTTATAGTCGTATATTTGTAAAATATCCATTGCTGTTTATAAAATGCGTTAAGAACACTATTGTGCCGAGCAAGTCTAGTAGACACTGTCAATATTATTAGATTACTTTGACGTGGATGTCTGTGTGAAGCAGCAAAAATATACTCCAATTTAGTAATTTTAATTTATGTATATACCAATTTATATATTACTGTTTTTTTTTTTTGAGAATACCATCTCTTCTTTTCTCATATTGTAAAGGTATAGGTTTGAAATTACGCAATATATATTATATACAAATATATACCGACATTCTGTCTTCTTTCACTAACTTGAACATCTCGATTTATATTCTATATATTTGGATACGTTCCAAAATATTTCTTATAACTTTCTCAAATTTAAAATATATTTCTATTATGCACAGGTAACTGAGGGTATTAGAATTAGTATGTAGTTACAATTTAGAAGCAATTAATGTTAATTGATATTACAGTAGCTTAAAAATCGCTAATGGTGTGGACGTATGTTACACACAAAGGAATAAAAATAATTTATTACAATGTAACCGTAGAATCACATATTTTGTTAAAATTGCAGTGTATTAAAGCTACATATTAAGTTGAATGTTCTATATTTTTCAAACCCTTAATTAAAAAGCTGCACGATGTAAATATTATATACATCAATATTAATAATTGAATTTGAAAATACTAACATGTCAGTTTTATATGATAGGCTAAATATTTTCTTTTACTATTACAGAATCAAATAGTACTGCTATATTAAATTTAAAAATTATTAAATTTGTTTAAGAGTATACTATTTTTCTAAAATTTATCTTTTCATTAGGACAGTAACAGTCATTTTTTGGTCTACGATCTTTTAAATATTTATATACAAGAAAATCAATTCAAACAGTTTGCATTCCAAGTTACTTTGTTAAGCGAAATTTTACTTTCAAAGGTAAAAAATGGTCAGAGCAGTAAAGATATGTTTCTATATAAAGAAAATTAAGCTTTTTTTCGAATAATGAATAAATTTTATTACATAAATAGGCAACTTATGTGTAAAGTGAAATTAACTTTCAAAATACGAATCTACATTTGATTGTTTTTATTCTTTATCTCTTTCATTTAATAAATCTTCTTCCTATATCAGGATCATTTTCACTAAAAACAATTTGAAACGTTTTCAATATCATTTAATCACCTTTTGTTCATATATTTTCGGCAGGCACTTTTTCAGCTTCATCTTCGTTTTCTTTATATACATTGTTAACAAATCATCCATTGAAAAACTATAGTCTTCTGCATCAATAAATTCCCAACAACTTAGTTGTCGAAATACGTATACAGAATACGAAAATTAATGTGGCAAGGGGTTATATATCAACCTTCAGTGATCAAGTTAATCAACCACAGGCTCCATCAAAATTACCCTCTTCAGTCTATCAAAATATGTATAGATGCAGTTTACAGAATTTTATATTTCTATAGCTCCACTGCCTCTAAAATTTATATTGAAATGGAATTATTAAATAAGTATATTGTATGAAAAATTGATATTATTATAGTTATTTACATAGTTAGCTTTTATATTCTTGATTAATATTTTTTTTCTATTGGGTAAATACAAATTTCGTAAATACTAAAAGCAGTACTTTATCTATATTATATTATTAAGTACTTTTAAAAAGAAATTATAGTTTAACTAGTCACAAATAGAGATGTTGAATTTAAAAAGCTAAATATTATGCGAATCGTTGAATTGAATGGTAAATGAAATCGTAAATCATAGGGAATATTTAATTAATAAAAATATAAGCAAGTCTATTGCAGAATTTGTTTCTATATGTTTGGTAAAATGAGAATTAACATTTATTTAAAAATTTTTTCACTTTGTAATGATTTCATAAATGAAAATTTTCAAAGCATTAAACTTTTCATTTTAACATTTGACCATTCACCAATTAGATTTTATTTCTCAACTCTTTAGAAGTAAAAATATAAGCGCAAGGTATATAATTGTGATTATGTTTTCTGTTACTGTGTTAACGTCAGTTGTTAACTGAAGTTCACCCTAAAATTGCTAATTGAGAAACTTCTTTATAAAATGTCGATGTGCATACGGGGCAAGCAATACCATTTGTCCGCAATTGTCAATGGAATATTTAGATTAGCATTAATATAAGATTAGCTTAACTGCTTACTTGATATTTATCATTGACAATCATAACCTAATTACTTAAAAATTATAAAATGTTGACACATAAACACAAAAAATTGTCACCAATGTACGAAGAAAAAAATGTTCCAATCTGAAGATTTTTGTATTACCAACTACAGGCAGATCAATTTACTCATGGTGTGCATATATACTTATGTACATATGTATATTTAAAAAGTAATTTAAAATTAGTTGCGTTTTCATGAATGTAAATACATTTCATTATTATGACATTTAGTTCCCACAAAGTTTATTTAAACGACCAGAAGTTTATTCTAAATTACTGTCAAATAGGAATACATACATACGTACAAATATTTAAACATGCAAATATTGACCAACTCCTTAAATTATTTTGTTACTGCAATTTAGGAAATTTAACTTAATACAAAGAACTAGAAAAGTGTTCATACTGAAACGGTATATTTATTTAATATGTGCAGAAGTGATAAACATTTTTCTAAATAGCTTCATAATATTTACAGTAATACGTTTTCTTAGATGGAAGGTTCTAAAAGTCGTTCAACCTGACACCAGTTACACGTATGCAACAAGAAAATCACGAGATTACTGCAAATTACTATTCTAACTTTTATAACAAAGTACTACTTAATCAGATTCAACAAACTTGTAAAGTGTACAGGTTCAATAAAGAGAGGCAAAGGTATGAAAAATTTATTTCTAAACCGGTTTACCATTACATAGTGGAAGTGCATTTCATACCAAAGCTTTCTCGTGCATTTATTTTTATTTTAGGCAACGCTTCAGTTATATCTAATTATATAGTTTCTAAAAGCATCGCTATGAATATGTTTTATTTAGCAACTGTCATTTTATTATCAATTAGGTTACAACACGACTTCATTGAGTTAATCGTAACCCAATAAAATAGAATGTATGTAAATGTGCGTGTATTCAAGGTAGCACAAACAACATGCAAAAGTATTGCATTGAATAAGGTATTAATCACATTTTCTTTTCATATAATTTCCTACTAAAATTATAAAATGTATACACATTTATCATTTCTTTTATTAGATTATTACATTACATTACGCGTTATGTAAATTATAGTCAGCAAGATCATTATTTCGTATGGCAAATATGCACAAGATAATATATAAAATTTTGTACACCATATTCATAAAATTTATTTGCTCTGTAATATCCAAAAATAAATAATTCATCACATTTTGTCGACAGCCAGCTAAAATATTTAATATTGATATTTCAAATAAATAATTTTCCTGTATTAAAAACACGTCGTGTACACACATAAATAATCTACTTTATTTTATTATTAAAAGGTGCTACATAATGTTTGTATATACAGAGCTAATGATTACACACAATTTACGTTCACCTAAAATTAATGTTGTTAATCAATTTTATTGTCTATTTTATTAACTCTTCTAATCTATATTATTTTAATGTGATAACTATAAATTAGATATGTAAAATCCCTTCTGGTTAATCCGAATTAATTAAAATCAAGCCAATTCACTCTAGTAAATTATTCAGGTTACTGCATTTAGATAAAAATGTGTACAGTTAGACGTTTTTATTTGGCGGCGAGAAAGATGCGCTATAATCTGTAGACACCTACTACTAATAGAGCGATCACATCCACTACAACAGTTTAAGAAACGGGGAAGGAATTTGTTTTTTTTTTTTTGTTGATAAATATTAATACAGTGAAAAATGTTAAGATTTACAGAATTAAAGTATTCACTTTTAAATGATAAATTTATATCTTTTATCTGAGCATATTGAAACGTAATTTGTCTAATAATTATCCCAATTTACATATATAATTTAAACAAATACAAATTCCGAAGCGTTCTCAATACGGACCTGATACCTGCTGTCTTATAGTTGGACCAATTACAACGTGGTAGGGTCTATAATACCTACGCAGATTTACCTCCAAATAACTTGGTCGCAACTGTCTATCGTATATTCTACACAATTATGTCAAATACTTTATTTTATTAGATATTTATTGTCATGAAAATTAATATTTAAATTTAAAAAATATATCCATACAATACTCATAGTTATGTATGAATGTGTTACATACTTTTACATGCTTTTAATTTTCTTGTGCTTTATCAAAAACAGTCCCTTTTAGTCTTATTAAGTGCCCTAATATCTTTTAGATCTTCATTAATTTCATTTGCCCATTGAATGCATATGTTAAAGTGCTAGACTGCATCTTCATATTTAATTGGAACTAACATAACTCTATATTTTCGTTTTCTATAACATCATCACATTCATTTTTTTCAAAATTCGTCATTAATTCCATATTATCTCCATCGATTCCCTCATTAATTTCATTTTCGTTTAATATACTACTCCCAATGTCTTCTAACGTTACCCTAATTGAAATCTCTTTCTAAAACAATTTAGAGGTACATATGTCATCATCATCAAAGTCAGATCCCTTTTCTTCTGTCTGTGTCATAATTTTTTGCAGCATTCCTGTAAAACTTTGAAATTCAACTTTCATCCAAGCACCATGCAAAAGGCATCTTGAAAAGTTAGTTTTTTTTTAAATGTGTGAAAAATCGTTATTTGATTCATTCATGTAAGCAACAAGCTTCTCAGGTAATGAAGTTTAGTCAGTTTTATAAAATTTTGGCCTACTGGTTAGATAAGGACAGTTCAATTAGGGTATAAATATATTATACGAAAGTTCATTATACATTCATTTCCGTGGCAGGAAGAATTGTCAATAACTAAGAGTACTTTTTCTTCCAAACTGTACTTATAATTTGTGAGACAAACGAATATTTAAACCAATTTTTAGAAATGCTGCCCATCGTCCAAGCATTTGCAATTGATATATATTCAACTGGTAGTGTAGCATTTTTAAATGCTCTAGAGTTTTGCGATTTTCCAATGACAAGTATTTTAATTTGTAGAACCCGCCACAATTGAGCAAGCTAAAAAAGTAATATTCTCTTGGTAACCTTTCTACCCGAGTCGGTTTTCTCATTGTTATGAACTCAAGTAAAACATTACTTGAAAAAATATTCCAAAACAGAACAGATTCGTTTGCGTTATAAATTTGGCTTGGCTTCAAATTTGTCTTTATTTTTATTGGTTAAAGATTGGTTTCATTATTTGACAATGTTTCACCATATATTTTGACGTCTTACAGCACGTAATTTTTTTAATTAACAAGTCATCATCTACTTACAACAAAATTTTCTTTTCCATAATGATTTTTGCATAATAATTTTACTTTTGATTGTAGTATTTCTGATGATATTGAGGAATGTTTATTGCGTTTTCCAATAATCCAAGCATACAACTCTCTCCATTTCTGAATATTTAGCATCTCTAAATGTTTTGTTATTCTTTTGTGTATACATACAGATCCAATGAAATCAGATATATACATGCATACAACTACGTGTATATTATATGTCGTTGTAACTTATTTAAACTACTTAGTTCGTTACATTTTTTCTATTTTTATTTTATTCCTGTCCTATGTTATATTTTTCAGCCAAACTTTTGTGACATTTTCCTTTACTTCGTCCAAATTGCTGCAATGTCGCTTATAGATAGGGTAATATATTTTCCCTTCAAAACCATGATTACAACTAACAGAAAATGAATTAATGGTATTCATATTTTTAATTACTAATATGAAACAAAGGCTACCAGAGCATGCCAAAATTCGGACTACAAAGCGTACACTAGACCAGGGTTAGCTGCGGATTACTCGGGAATTCGAAATAGCGATGACTTCGATTAACGACACTTTTACTGCAATGTTAACGATAATTAATTAAGAGTTGACTGTTCTCTTATATAAAAGATAACAATAAGATCCTAATAAAATTCGCGTTAGAAAGAATAGATTATAAATTGAAACATTTAACGGTTAATCAACATCATTAAAAGTATATTGCAAAATTTGTTAAAACAGAAGATCAAAAATTGAAGCATGACACAATAAATATTTTTGCTAGAACAGCCCTTTTGACTATGTTCAGAATTTGGTTTGCGTTTTAAAATAGTAGAGCGAATATAATACTTAAAATGAAGGGAAATAATTTATTTACACTCATTCTGTTCTTGAGAATCAAACCAATGTATAGCTATTTCAAAGACTACGCTTTCTAAAGTCTTTAAGCCTGGAGATATTTATATATGCATCTTGTACCGTTAAGTTTTTATTAACCGCTCAAAATAATTAATTTCGCGTATCAAAACCTTAGATTTGTATAATTGCATCCACGTTTATCTATTTGCTTATAGTTGGAATAATATTACCTTCATAACAAAATATTTCGGCGCAAAATTTGGTAACATCACTAATTTTTAGCTTTTCCGAAATATATAATTAAAAATCTCTATTAAGTTTGTCTAAAATGTCTCAAATTTGATAAGTAAAACTCAAAATTATTATTATTTCTAATTCTCATTTTTATCAATCAAAATAATTTTCTACCTCTTTTACTTACTAATAGGATAAATATAATTCTCGAGAGAATCTAAATTTCAGCAACTGATGAGAAGACGACCAGATGTTTAAATATATTATAACCAGTTACAAATAAGATTTATGAATAGTGGATGCTGTGGAGTTTCTTAATTTAAATCATTAAGTTTCGAAAGTTTTTTATGATATATACAAAGGCAGGGTCTTTGATATTACGTAATAAAATGATTTCCTGTTTTCAATTTGCCGTGCACAGTGGTTTTCACAATTTGGCAAGAAGGAATGATGAATTATTGCGTGTGTACTTTACCAAACAGTTATTAGAATCAAGCTTTGGAACGTGTTTTTGTAACCATTAGGATGCTAAATCTCATATATCACCAACAGATCTAGAAATGATCCACGATTGTTTTTTATAAAATACGAAGAATTTATATTTAGTCAGTGTTTGTTTTTCTGAGAAAATTCATGGACTTACTATGTCTATGCTGCAATGGTGCTTTAGGATCTATGTTTGTAAATTCTTTAATAATACGTATTAATATTTTGATTGCATTTTGTTTACGCCAGCGGTAGGAGCGCTTGACTTTAGGACACAGACTAGAAAAGTCAGTGGTGCCAACCACTGTTGGGTTGGTACAATTTTCAAATTCGTTTCTTGAATGCCTTTCACTCAGTACTGAGGAGGAATAATCAATACTTAAATAGTCAAAATATCAAGTTGTATTTTTAGAGAAATATGTTTGATACATGGCATCGATTACAAATAAATTAATAGCGTTTGGTAGTATTACAAAATTTTATTTACTTCAGCATTTTTTCTTGTGGCAACAATTAATGTTTTTATTGCCGATTAGAAATGTTACACTTACAACGGACAGTATATAATCAACTAATAATTTTTACATATCGTTTCTCTCATTTCCAGAACGAATAAGCGTATAAGCATAAACTCGTTTAGTAACAGTAACATAAAGTTAACATTTTTATTTGTATTGTTCTTAAGTTTCAATGAAAGGTTAAAAATAAGGTTGTAATACCGTTCAAAATTAATTTCATAATTTAATATATCTTTTTTGATAAAAAAGTGTCTTGAAACATTGCAATAAATTCTTAGATTTCTGTAATCTTATGTATATCAACATTTCGTTTCATTTTTCATTTCCTAGTCGACTTTCTTGCTTAATCGTTTATGTATGTTGTCGGGAAATATATATGGCGTCGTTAGACGCTCCAAAAAGACTTGTGTGAACGGCCAGATAAGATCTAAATATAAGCACTTCGGTTACAAATCTCTTCATTTCATGAATTTAACTAATACGTTTTACGTAACACGATACCTTTTCAGCTTATCTCCATTAGTATTTATTGCATTTAGAGTTTTGATTTACGTATAATGATTGCACTTTGTTTAAGCTCACTGAATATGTCGCATTATTTTGAAAGTGTGGGCGAAATTTAGAAAGAGAGAAGCTCGATTAGAAACGAATATGTATACAAGTTGACGAATAATTTATATCACATAAAATATTTCCATATATTTGACTTTATTTAAATATTTAAATTATAAAAATTCATGATCATATTGAAATATAAAATAAGTTTAGATGGTTCATTTAATTTAACTGAGCCAACAAAAAAAATGTTTTTTCGAAGTGAGTTGTTAAAACAACAGTCAACATTAAGTGTTATTTTCTTTAATGTATGAGCCGGAATTGACAAGCGGTTCATTCGAGGGACACATTGGCTCTGGATATTTGTAAAGATGCGTTTCAGTAAGACTATTCAATTGAAATGTTAAGTTCTAATATGCCCATACATTGTTAATTTATATAAACAAGATAAAAAATTGTGTAATGAAATAGCGCTCAGCTCTGGGCTTCCATTTTTACAAAATACAGTGAATAGGTCTATCGTGCTTCGGCTATGTTACGAACAGTGATGGCATATTGTATTTACCTAATGCTATACTAAATTTTCTATAAGACCATTACCTTTGCTTGATTATGTATAAAGTGCCTTTAGAAGAGTACCATATTTTGTATCGCTGGCATTTTTATGCTACAGCTAAGTATTGTCCAATTTGTACGTGGATGATGAACTTTATTGTACCAAACTTTATACCCGGCCGCACATCTTATAAAACGCCGCGCAATTATGGTCTCTCTATTTGTTAATACGATATTTCCTAAAAACAAATATGAGTCGAGAACTACTACGCGAAATAATTGTTAAGCAGTTCTTATTAATGATGTGTATTTTTTTCTAAATGTTACAAGTGAGTTTAAATTTTAATATGAAATAATTATTCTGTTAAAATTCTGGATTTATTTTCTACGAGGGTGGTTCCAGAAGTACCCGACCCAACAAAGAAAATACAAAAATTTTGGAAAGAAACATATTTATTTTTCAACATAATCTCCTTTCAGCACTATACACTTTTCCCAGCGATGTTCAATAAGTTCGATACCCTTTTTATAATAAGAACTGTTTTGCTCCTCAAAATAGCCATTAATTGCCGACAGCACTTCTTCATCGTTGAAAAATCTTAGCCGACTGAGCCATTTTTTCAAGTTTGGGAACAGAAAATAATCCGAGGGGGTTAAATCTGCCAAATAGGGTGCATGAGGTAGCACTTCAAACTTTAATTCATTAATTGTGTCCATTACAATAACGGATTTGTGAGCTGATGCATTGTCTTGATGAAACAACACTTTCTTCTTAGCCAAATGCGGCCGTTTTTGCTTGATTTCTTTGCGCAAACGTTGCAATAAGTTCGCATAATACTCGCCGTTGATAGTTTTTCCTTTTTCAAGATAGTCAATGAAAATTATTCCACGCGCATCCCAAAAAAAACCTATGCCATGACCTTGCTAGTAGATGAAACCGTCATCGCCTTCTTTGGAGCCGCTTCTCCCTTTTGAGTCCATTGTTTTGATTGTTCTTTTGTCTCGGGTGTGAAGTTATGGACCCATGTTTCATCCATGGTTATGAAACGGCGCAAAAATTCTACTTTGTTGCTGTGAAACTTCGCTGAACACTCAATTGAAATATCTTCACGACACTGTTTTTGCTCAAGTATGAGCAAACGCGGCGCCCATCTTGCACACAGCTTTCTCATGTCCAAATTTTCAGATAGTATGCGATGTACCGCACTTTTTGAAATGCCTACTATGTCTGCTAGCTCGCGCACTTTCAGTCGACAATCATCCAGTACCGCTTTATGGATTTTCTTCACCATTTCTGGAGTCGTCACCCCATTTGATCGACTACTGCGATGCTCGTCTTGGCAGCTCGTACGGCCTCGATTAAACTCTGCTACCCAATATTTCACTGTTGTAAACGAAGGAGCATACTCGCCCAAAATAGAATCCAGTTCAGCTTTTATATCGGTTGGCCTGAGGCCTTTCAAATAAAAGTATTGTATCACGTAACGATGACCAATTTTCTCCATTTTTACAAATTCACTGAAAACGTTCACTATTGATGGCTGCCAAACAAATACTAAACAACGTGGCGTCTTCAAACGTGCCAAACCGCCATCTCTAGGTCAGATCGGATAGTTATGGTACCACTCTCGTAAGCTAGCAAAGAGTTTCTTATTCAATTTAAATTTTCAAAAATATATTACATTAAATAATAGAAATATTTAGTCATGTTTAGCATCGACTATTGTTTCTCTACTTTTGTAATCGAATTAACGCTATAGAATTCTGCTCTTTCTAGAAATATTACTTTGATTACTTGATACTGAGAATGCATATTACATACAAAGAATAAGCATTATTTAATTTAATTCTCATGTAATTTAAAATCAGAAAGAACTATATGTAATTCTTACCCCGAGTCTTGATATAATGCATTATTTTATTATTTATTATACTTCATAGTACTACAACAACAAATTATATAGTGTTTCTGAATTTGAAAGACTTTCTAAAAAAAGTGACTTCCTTAACGTGACGGATGTTTTCCAGAAACATTTCTTTGTTCAAGTGACAAACCAAAATTTCTATTCTAAGAAAATCCTTCTTACCGTGTAACGTTCTTATAGGTTTGCTTTTGTTTTCTATGGTATTCCAAAGAAATGAAATTGTATTCAAAACTATGATGTTAGTGGTAATTATGAAGAAATATTATGTTAATTTTATTAACGTTTACATAGATAAAGTGTCTGTACATTTTTGGATATTACGATCTTTAATTTCTAGGTATAGTGTCTTAATTTATCTTTCAAACTATAAGATAGTGTAATATTTAAATATGAGAATTGGAAATTTAATAGTGGCAATTATGTATTTATTAATAATTAAAAAATTATACATGTGAGAAACTACTACTACAGTTATTCAATATAGGCTCCAGCATTATCAACAACTCATTGCCAGTGTTGTGGAAGTTGTAGTATGTCTTTAACAGAGAACAGTTCGGATTCGAATATCACGAAGTGGTTTCTTTTTTTTGGGATTAAGTCAAAGTTATATGGACTTAAATACGATGAATACGGTGGATGTAAAAGTATTTCCCAATCCCAGCGATTATACAAATGAAGGACAGGTCATACCGTGTGCGCCTTAGCATTATCATGCAAAATAATGGTAAGATTTTGCAAAAACTGTATTCGCTTTCTTTGTAATATTGGTTTCAGGCTATATAGACACATTGTCCTCATTCCCAGGCGATTCCTTAGCATATTCAGCACAATTCTATACGATAATCCTACATCGATCTGTATCTAACAACTTGGCAGCAACATGCACTTGCTCTTCATTGACACTTTCACACTAGAGCGACCTGCATGAGACACATCTGTCACCCTCCGACATCCCTCATTCAAAGCTTTAACACATTTCGCCACTGTTTATTATAATAACGCTGTTTTCTCACAGACTTCATGACGTTGTCTTGATGTGAGACTACGAGCACTTTCAAATTTTAACTAACCAACTTCGCTGTTCCTCCTTTCTGAACATGACAAAAACACATACCACAATGGTTTAGGCTGGTAACTCAGAAGCTAGAATAGCTTTATAGGCTAGCTTTTTCTCGCCATACCGCATACGCTTCGATTGGGAAGGAAGAGTCCATTTATTGTAGAGTGCTGCTAGATCTATCTTGCTTCTCTGCGGTATCCTTTAATCTGCCTGGATCTACGATATCATCAACTGCCTCTGTCGCTTGATATCTCTGTATCGATATTCGCACAAATCTTTTGGGCTTACTTAACAAATAGCAATAGCCACTATACTCACTCTCAATTTTTTCAGATAAAGAAATTTTGTTTCAAACCAAATTGCCTAAACATTATTTTCGTTAACACAATGAACATTGAAATGTAATACGCTATCGTAGCAATCTTTCCATCCCCCTACCTTCTGTACTAATTCCTTTGGTATTATCACCCTTTAGCTTCTAAAATCTCGCCCTAGTTAAACCACTAAACACTGTGTTTTTGCCAATTTCTTCTATGAATAGTAGAAGCAAATAATAGACTTAAATTAATTAAATTAAATACTGTTAAATGTTAAAAATAGTTTCTCCTTTTAAATATAATGTTCCACCTATTACTCATCTGATAAGTTGTCTACACATACATACATATACATACAGTAGCGGACAAAAGTTAAGCAACTGTACCTACTAAATATCTATATTATGGAAACGAACGTGATCGCCATATCATCAAATTGAAAAATTGGGACTTTTGTAAAGATAAAATCACTTATTTGGTGTTTAATGCTTTATTCTAAATAATGAAAATCTTACAAAATAACATATAACATATAATTTATAGGTGACATAAGTTAAGCAACCTTTAACGTACTAGTAACGAAAATGACATCATAAATGTATTTAAATGAATATTAATATTTCGTCGCATAACCTTTATTTTCAATAATAGCTGCGCACCGTCGAGGCATTGATTCGATCAAATTGGTAAGTATTTGTGGATCAATTTGTTGCCACTCGATTGATAACGCCTTATAGAGTTCATCTGCGTTACAATACGTTTTATTAAGCCTTAATCTTCTATCCACAATCTCCCACAAGTTCTCTATCGGATTCAGATCCGGCGATTGACTTGGCCAAGAAAGAACATTAATTCTTTGCCTACTTAGCCACTCCTTAACGATCCTAGCCGTGTGCTTAGGGTCGTTATCGTGCTGAAAATACCATTTAAGTGGCATATTCCATTCGGCAAATGGCAACATAGTATTTTCCAATATATTTTTGTATACAAATCTATCCATAATACCATCTATGCGATGTAGTGGACCTACACCATTACCAGAAAAACACCCCCAAACAATGACATTGCCACCTCCGTGCTTTACGGTTTTCGTGTAATATTTTGGATTTAATCTTTCTCCTTTAGGACGCCTTATATAGCAAATTCCATCGCTGCGAGAGATATTAAATTTGGATTCGTCGCTAAATAAGACAGTTTTCCATTTTTCTACAGACCAAGATGCGTGTTCCTTCGCAAAACGTAGTCTCGCTGCTCTCTGTTTTTGTGTTAACAAAGGTTTTTTCGCTGGTCTTCTACTGTATAATCCGCCGTCTACTAAACGTCTGCGTATAGTACGTGCGCTGACATTACAATTTACAGTACATTTTATTTCCTGAGCACTTAGCCATGGATTTTTCTTGCATAGGCGACGAATTCGGTGATCCTCTCTGTAAGTGGTTTTTCGCGGTCGTCCAGAGCGAAATTTTGTAGCCACCGTACCTCTAGCTTCATATCTCTGTATCATTCGGGACACTACCGATTTGTCTATGTCGAAACTTTCGGAGATACTTGCTTGTGAAACACCTTTTTTATACTGCTCAATTATTTTTACCTTTATATCGTCTGAATACACTTTCCGTGACATAATTGATTAAGCTATTAACAAATGCGTCACGTACGATCTCAATCCTCTCGCCTACTAACAAAATAACACGCCTGACAACCGCGACACAGACAAATAGGGGGTTCCCAGAAGTGTTGTGTATCAAGTTGCTTAACTTTTGCCGTCTCAGTTTTTTGCTTCATTACAGTGATAAAGCACAACTCATGTTTATAGTTATAAAATGTACATTTTTGTATGAAAGTAAACATATGTGATATATACAGAATAGTATCATCCTATTATAATTTGATTATTTTATGAATTGTAAATAAAACTAGTATTTTTGTAGAGTTGCTTAACTTTTGTCCACTACTGTATATTATAATAAGCATTCATAGAAATCTAATATAGTATATGCCATATGCAGTATAGTATACGCACATTTCTTTTTATAACTGAGATCTATTCTTCATAAATTAGCACATTTGATTATAATTAGAGTTTCTTAATTTTCATTACAAATACAGGTTCATATGTACGTGTAAACCCAAAAGGAAGAAACAACAAAAACAACACCTGCATTCAAATAGAACCTGTAAAATAAATACCATCTCATCTGGTTCGAAGTTAATAAGATGCAGATGCAATGATATTTCAGTCGGGCGTGAATCATTCTTTCATAATTGTTTATGTTGTTGTGTGTTTATTTATCGCCGTTTTGGCTCCTGGCTGACTGTCAATGTAGGTGTAAAGGTAGCAGTTGTAATAGTAGTGTAGTGAAAAAGTAATAGATCGTTCTGAATTGCTAATGTGGCACCATAACTATCCGTTCCAAAAATATAAAAAGATATTTATACGTGCATAATATCCATTCCGTTTCCAATTTCATTTCGACCTAGTTAACAAGCGCTTGAAATATATATGGACGTACTTTGTCTTTTGTATGTGAGTATTTGTCACAGAAATCGTATACGACTGAAGAATCAAACAGCTAAAACATTACGCGTTAATAAAATCGTACAAATTTAGTTCTGTTTGCGATATTTACTAAAACAATATACGTATATTAACATATAGAAGCGTATTTTGGGTTGCAAATATTTCATGTTCATTCAGGTTCATAGTTGTATCACTTTTGCTATTATTTATAATGTACGCTATATAACCATATGTTTTTAGAAGTGATTTCAATTCCAATTCACCCTGTAGAGAATTGCATCCTCTATCAAATTCTTTGTGTATATACACAGGGGCTAGGAACCAAACTCTATTAATATGTGTTATCGTTTTTATATTTATTTTTTAATTATTATTTATTTTATATTGCAAGCATTTCGAAATATATTTAAGGATAATGTTGAATATAATACACTCCGCGCAACATGAATAGGACCACCCGACAATTCATTTACTAAAAATACAATGCAAGTTTGTAATGGTATGATATGGCAAATAATACGCATTATTGCGCAATAGTGCCTAACGTTATGCATTGGGTGACGTAAGTACCACATACATATAAAATGCACCGCGCCGGTTGGATACGACCAGTATTTAATAGTAAGCTACCGGATGAGTGTCGAGTTACAACGTGTATCCGGATAAACAAACATCTGTAATTATGGGTATTGTGCAACGATGGGACGACAGAAGTGCTTAAGTATGGAAGAAATTGGAAAAATTAAAGCGTTCCATCAAGAAGGGTATTCCTCAAGGGCTACTGCAAAGAAAATAAGTCGATCACACCAGGTTGTGAACAATTTTATTAGGGATCCTGAGAATTATGGAAAACGTTTTAAAGGGCGAACAACATCCGTTACAACTAAGAGAGAACGTCGAGCCATATTACGCGAAGCATCGAATTCGGCATTAACGGCAAGACAAATCGCGAATAACGTTGGAACGAATGCATCGGTAAGAACTGTACAGAAGTTACTGAAGACCTGTCCGCATTTAAAACGTTTGAAAATTAAACGACGGCCTCCTTTAAGGGAATTTCAGCGCACTGCACGTCTTCAGTTTGCTCAAGCAAAAATGGGGTGGACAAGAGAATAGCAAACTGTTATTTTCAGTGACGAGAAGAAGTTTAATTTAGATGGCCCGGATGGGTTTTCTTATTATTTCCACGATTTACGTAAAGATGAAGTGATTCAGTCACGAAGGCGAGCCGATGTTGGTTCAGTCATGGTATGGGAAGCTGTTTCCTATAACGGACCTGTTGATTTAGTAATAGTGAAGGGCAGACAGAATTCGGAAAAGTACGTCCAGCTGCTGCAACAGGTGAAAGACAAATTTTCCAACGTTATGGCAGGTGGGCCATTTATTTTCCAACAGGATAATGCCAGTATTCACACCGCGCGCATTGTTCGACGCTGGTTTCAAGAACAAGGCATGGAGGTTCTCGATTGGCCATCGCTCTCCCCCGACCTGAACATCATAGAAAATGTTTGGGGATGGTTGTCGCGTAAATTGTACTCCAATGCTACCCAATTCAGTTGCGCTGACGAACTAGAGCAGGCGCTGAAACGAAGTTGGGCGAAACTTCCCGTTGACTACTTGAGAACCCTGTATAATTCCATTCCATCCTGACTATTTGAGGTTATAAGAAATAATGGCAAAAGTACTCATTATTGAACAATAAAGTATTTTGTTATTGTAAACGAATCTTTTATTTTGTAGATTGGTCGTATTCAAGTGGCGTTTAATTACTCTACTTATTGTCATTAGTAACGTACATTTGCACTGACTTTTACAAAAATTATATTGGTACCTACATAATCTTTTTATCAACCCTCTTATTTTCGAAAATAACAATTCCAGCGCGCTACCATGTTTATACCAACTACAAATGTCATATATGCAGTTGGTCCTATTCATGTTGCGCGGAGTGTATGTTAAAGTTGATGTAGAAACTTACCAGAAGATATTGTCTCATTTAGATGTTTCATAAAGGCATTTTATGAAAAATCTCTTACTTGGAAGTCAGTACCAAGAAAGTCGTAACCTCGGAATAAATAGTTACACTTGGAGTGTACATTTGCATACGTAAATGATCTTTGTAAAAGCTTCCTCTAAACATTTTTGCAAATTTTATTTCATTTTAAACTTAAATAATCAACAAAACTTTGTTTGAAGACGATACCAGATAATTCCTGGAGGACATTCTGTAATGCATTTAATCATTTAATGTTTTAAACTTTTACATCTGGTAACAAAGAAACTTTACTTTCAGTTGCATTTCAAATAGTAAATTGACTTTATAAATTACTTTCGAGTGCGTTATTTGTAGTATAAATAAAAAAAAGTCGAGTTGCATTCTTCATATACAAATATTTTTATTTATTATTAGAACTGACACTGCGAATGTTTGGCCAATGGCTTGTGCTTTGAAGAAGTGCAAGAGGATTAGCGGGTAACAAATGTAAATAAACATTTACCCTTTTAAACAGTGTGTTCAATATGCAATTGCACACAGTGCGTAAGACCTGTTAAATATTTGAAGCATCAGGTATGTTTCAATTTCAACAGTTTCTTCATGTAACCATATTCGCCGTGAGGAATAAATGTTCTTATATGCAGAGAAAGGCTATAGAATATCTAATAACCAAATTCTTGCATAACTTAAATAGTTTTTGTTAATACTTAATGCATCTGTAGACTCGCTATCATCCTGAATTTGTTTTAATCAGGTAAAAGCTGAATCTTTCTTAACAAAAGATTAAGAGCAGCCATTGTCTTCATATAAGAACATTAGAAAACGCCACTTAAACGGGTAGATGTTTATTTACATTTATTACCTGTTAAAGCCTTTACACTTCTTCGAAACGCGCCTTGCTGATTGAGCGCTTACAGTGCCTACTCTATCTATTACGATTATTTTACAAATAGTGGGTGGTTGAAGTAAATGTGTTCATTAATTTTTATGTCTATATTTTCTGGATTAGAATAGTTTCTTAAATGGTTAGAATTGTTCGACTTTTGCTTTGTCTTTGAATTTGAACATGTTAATATAAATTCGCAAAAACTTATAGTCACATGTTATTTATTTTATAGCAATTATGTATTCGTATACAAGAATTTTAAATTCTCTTTGCTATCTTTTAATAAATATTTTGATAAAGCACAACAGGGAAAGAATTATTTTCGTATACTCTCTAATGTAGCTAGATTATTAACGTAATATTTCTTACTTTCTATTATTAAATACAATGCCCGACCACTAAATTAGAGCGCACTTCTGATTTTGGTATTTTTTCACACACATTACTAATACAAAATATTAATGTTTTAAGCTTTATAGAATATATTACATTAATGTTTTGTTAAAAATCCTTTGGCTTTAATAACTGCACTAATTCTATCTAATATACTGGAAACACAAATTTTTACAACTTTTGCAGTTTTGTTATCTCTTTTCAATGTTTGTGAATATTATCTTTTAGAACTGCTATTGTAAGGTTCTGCGATGAGCACGTAAATTTTTTCAACATGCTCCATACATTTTCGATCAGATTTAGATCAGGTGAATTTTCGGTCAAAGCAAAAGGCATATTGTACTCTTGAAACAGATTCGTTATCAATATCTCTGTATGGTCCGGCGTTCCATACTGCATGAAGTGGTATGGTCTTTCTTCATTTAGTTTTTTTACGAAAGCCAAAAATACAGTTTCAACAATCTTTTGATATTGCACTTGATTCACGGTGCTCTCCATAAAATACCAACTTTACTTCATACCATTCGCGTTTATACATGAGCAGGTCATGATAGTGGATGTCTAATTTTCCTATACACTTTTAATTTATCTAGCAGCTCTCTTCTCTAGCAGAAGATTGTCTACTTTCTAGTGCTGTTTTTATAATTAGCCGATCTCTCTCTTGGTGGTTTTACGCTATTCACTCGACTGTATGCCAAGAAACTTTTTGCATTATTGCAATTTGTCGGTTCATATACCTGTTTTTCATAGTCTCTACTTCAATTTTATCCATGCTACTAATAGCTTTCACTTTTCGTAGTCCTGATAAATTATAGAGCTACACTAATAATAAAATTCACAATATATTATTAGTATACTTTAATACACTTCTTAACATGAACACATAGAAATTTCAACTAAAATTGGATATTATTCGAAGTGTTTTCACATTTTTCATTATACATAATAGCAGATACTTGACCCAAAACCAATAATAAAAGAATTTTCCTAATAATATAATGATTGTTTTTCTAGGAATAGATCCTCTTTGAAGAACTAAATCCCTGTAAATTTTAAATATATTTAAATACAAACAACTGTTTTATAAGTTTCCTGATACGCAAGAATAGCTCTAATTCAATTGACATTTATCGTCTAAATCTACCTAAAAAACAAGGAAACATACTTATTTGAACAATGCATATAACAAATAAATAAAAGATTCTTTCGTTATTCATTTCAAACAAAATTTATTTTTGGTCTGAATACAAAATATATTTTTGAAATAACATTTACATACATGCAAAAAAATATAATACCTACAAGATAAAAGTAAACTAACAAATCTAAACAATAGTGGACAATCACCAAGTAAGCCCGGATATCACGTTCATTGATTATTTTGACAAAAATTACTGTGCGTATATTATGTTTTTTTGGCAACTACTGGCAGACATGTTTATGAGTGTATATTGTGCAAATTAAGCAAACGAATAATAAAATCTAAATAAAAAAAAATATGTAAGACCAATCAGTTTTTCCAAATTGATATTTATTAAAATATCATCTCACATTCTCTCATCTATTATTTTAGCGTAATGTAATTTCTTTTACAATTTATACGTATTTGTATATAGAAGGATAAGCATCGAATACTACTGTACTTCTAAACAATTTTTTCTATGAAACTTTTTAATAAAAATAAATTTATGTATACAGACAAATTTAAACGCTAGAAAAGTCCTTATCGCCTATAAATCATTTTATTCCTTGTCTTTCTAAAAATATGAAAAACTGTCAGGAAGGATCCTATAAATTATATGCCGCTGTGTAATTAATTAATTGTCAGTGGTACTCTTTCATATTTACCGGCTGTAGTTTGTATGTACATATTTTGTTATGTGCGTTCTTTATATTTTCTTTCATTGAGCACACTATTTACTTGGATATACCTCAACCAACAAAAATCCTGTTTTTCAACATTTTCTGCATTGGTTTTGAAACAAGCAACCGCTCAAAAGGTAGTCGAGTCGTTAACTACATTCTTGCAATTTATATCCATAAAACTTTTTTCCGCAGTAAATTTTAAGATGCAATTGAAAACACTAAATTTATACTATTAACATTTATAATAAATATGTGATATTATCTTCTATACAATGTGCCTTCAACCTAACAGCAAATAGTTTTTTTTCGTTTACCAATGCGACAGCAACTACATAACTTTATACTTACATACCATGCGATCGCTCTGACATAAATTGCAGATATTATTATACCAATTTAGAAGTTTGTACATGCCCTATGAATCGACACGTAAATCTAAATTGGTAAATACGCGACATCCATTGCGAAAAAGTTGGAATAACTGTTCCGTTTTTAAGTAAATGTAATAGGAAATAATTTATTAAGTTTTTTTTAGTAAGTAGATTTGGCATTAGAGAAATATAAACTTGTAGTTTATAACTTGTGTATAAATTTCCAAAGAATTGTACTATTTAGCTACATATATATAACATCAACATCGTATTTAACTTGACGTAAATAGATAGGAATTTCAGTTTATACGAGAGTATTATTAATTGATTCTGATATCTAAATTTCCTTAATATTTTAAGGCAATATCAACAGCCTTAGTAAGATTCTTATATACACAACGGGTTATAAATGAAGGATCACATATTATCGATAGAATCGTTGTGTCTTGATACCTGTGTTTCGGTAAGGACAATTGAAATAACAGATGTGAGTGCGTTTCTGGGAAGTTTACCAATAATATCCGGATCATTATGTAAATTATATAATTATATTTGTTAGTGTAAAATATTATAATTTCCTTTAATCCTTTTATGTATTCGGTATTAATCTTTTTCCTGAAAACATTTATTTTAAAGGGTTTTTTCTTATACACTCCGCGCAACATGAATAGGACCAACTGCATATATGACATTTGTAGTTGGTATAAACATGGTAGCACGCTGGAATTGTTATTTTCGAAAATAAGAGGGTCGATAAAAAGATGTATGTAGGTACCAAATATAATTTTTGTAAAAGTCAGTGCAAATGTACGTTACTAATGACAATAAGTAGAGAAATTAAACGCCACTTGAATACGACCAATCTACAAAATAAAAGATTCGTTTGCAATAACAAAATACTTTATTGTTCAATAATGAGTACTTTTGCCATTATTTGTTATAACCTCAAATAGTCGGGATGGAATGGAATTATACAGGATTCTCAAGTAGTCAACGGGAAGTTCCGCCCAACTTCGTTTCAGCGCCTGCTCTAGTTCGTCAGCGCAACTGAATTGGGTAGCATTGGAGTACAATTTACGCGACAACCATCCCCAAACATTTTCTATGATGTTCAGGTCGGGGGAGAGCGATGGCCAATCGAGAACCTCCATGCCTTGTTCTTGAAACCAGCGTCGAACAATGCGCGCGGTGTGAATACTGGCATTATCCTGTTGGAAAATAAATGGCCCACCTGCCATAACGTTGGAAAATTTGTCTTTCACCTGTTGCAGCAGCTGGATGTACTTTTCCGAATTCTGTCTGCCCTTCACTATTACTAAATCAACAGTCTTCAGCTCCCCATACCATGACTGAACCAACATCGTCGCCTTCGTGACTGAATCACTTCATCTTTACGTAAATCGTGGAAATAATAAGAAAACACTGAAAATAACAGTTTGCCATTCTCTTGTCCAATTTTTGCTCGAGCAAACTGAAGACGTGCAGTGCGCTGAAATTCCCTTAAAGGAGGCCGTCGTTTAATTTTCAAACGTTTTAAATGCGGACAGGTCTTCAGTAACTTCTGTACAGTTCTTACCGATGCATTCGTTCCAACGTTATTCGCGATTTGTCTTGCCGTTAATGCCGAATTCGATGCTTCGCGTAATATGGCATTCTCTCTTAGTTGTAACGGATGTTGTTCGCCCTTTAAAACGTTATATTCTCGGGATCCCTAATTTGTTCACAACCTGGTGTGATCGACTTATTTTCTTTGCAGTAGCCCTTGAGGAATGCCCTTCTTGATGGAACGCTTTAATTTTTCCATTTCTTCCATACTTAAGCACTTCTGTCGTCCCATCGTTGCACAATACCCTTAATTACAGATGTTTGTTTAACCGGATACACGTTGTAACTCGACACTCATCCGGTAGCTTACTATTAAATACTGGTCGTAAACCGGCGCGGTGCATTTTATATGTATGTGGTACATCACCCAATGCATAACGTTAGGCACTTAATAATGCGTATTATTTGCCATATCATACCATTACAAACTTGCATTGTATTTTTAGTAAATGAATTGTTTTTCAAACCACCGAAAGCTTGCAACAAGTCGGGTGGTCCTATTCATGTTGCGCGGAGTGTATTACAAGAATATAATGGTTCAAAAAATGAAACAATTTATAGAAATTTGTGGTACCACACAGAATGTTGCAATCTAAGAAAAATTTAGTATTCGTTTAGAATCTGTCCGAGTAAGTTGAAATACGAGTATTTGTGAACAAATATACAAAATGCCAAAAAGAAAGGAATTGAGTGTAGAAATTCGTAACGCTGTAATAATATTGCACAATGAAAAATTTTCACTGCGGACAGTAGCGAAAAAATTAAAATTCACATATCATGCAGTGGAAGGAACAGTAAAAAGGTACATTACTACGGGGCAATGTAACCAAAAAAACTAGTTGAATTTGATGGAGCCTGTGGTTGATTGACTTGATCAATAAGGTTGATATATAACCCCTTTCCACATTAACTTTTGTAAATTCTGTATACGCATTTCGACAACCAAGTTGTCATCATCAGCAGATAATTTCAAAGTGTCGCACCTGGTAAAACACGGCGAAAAAATTGTACGAAAATCAAACTCCGTACGCGATCCACACCGCTCAAAACCAAGATGTACACAGTGTACATCTTGAAACCATCTCAAAACCAAGATGTACACAGTGTACATCTTGGTTTTGAGCGGTGTGGATCGCGTACGGAGTTTGATTTTCGTACAATTTTTTCGCCGTGTTTTACCAGGTGCGACACTTTGAAATTATCTGCTGATGATGACAACTTGGTTGTCGAAATGCGTATACAGAATTTACAAAAGTTAATGTGGAAAGGGGTTATATATCAACCTTATTGATCAAGTCAATCAACCACAGGCTCCATCAAATTCAACTACAAGATGACTTCCCGGTCAAAGGAGTACAACACATTTCACAACAAAAAAAACTGTCGGAAGACCAGTGATGACCACTAAACAAGAAGATTTACGTCAGGAACTGTTATCTAAACGGAATAGACGGTTAACGGCTCCACACCTGCACGCAGAGTTAAATAAAAATCTTGAAAATCCGGTATCGCTGACTACCGTAAAAAGTTGTTGATCAAAGACAGAACTAAAAGGACGACTTGCTGTTCGTAAAACACTGCTACGATCACAAAATCCTAAAAAACGATTACAATGAGCCAAGGAGCATCAACACTGCGATGTGGAAATGTGGAAGTGGGTTCTGTGGACGGACGAATCCCAGTTCCAAGTGATTGGAAGTAATCGTAAACTTCAACTTACTTATCAGCTTTCACAAAACATTGGTAAACAACTCCAACTGCACAGACATTTTTATATTTGTTTTAGAAATTTTCTTGGACCAAACTTTCCTGCAAAGAACGTTGTCAAGTATTTTTCCATGTAAATATTTAATCTTTTTAAATATCTCTGAAACAAGTCAATTTCATTGTTAACATTAACTGGAAAAACTATTTGTAGATATTATTTCACATCTGCACATATACATGTTTCGTGTAACAAATTGTATTATCTTTTATTTATTGAAAAGTAGAGCAGCCACGATCACTTCAGAAAATCAATTTTTTGAAGTTACTAACACTAAAAATTTATAGACGCTTAAGTATTCCTCCTGAAATCAATAAAAACATGAAAACTTAATCTAACTTCTCGATAGGGCGTAAAGAAAACAGCAATCCCCTTTGAATATTGCAAATAAAATTGTATCTATTTGTATAAATATGTATGAACGTTGTAATAAAGTATTGTCTTTATGTAATAATAGTTTTCCTATAAAATCTGTATTTAATTGCTTTTTATTGGTCACACCAAATGATCATAAACTAGTTTTCTTGTATGCCTAATCAAATTCTCAGCAATATTTTATTCGTTTCCTGATTAAATTACATAACTCTATCGACCAACAACCATGATAGCCTATTGAAACTGCTCATAGAGGATATAAGAACACGTATTAGGAAATATAAAATTTACTCGAAAAAATACAACGTATCCATATCCAGCTTTCAATTACAATTCAAGAATAGATTAATAGGCTCATTCACTTGTTTTGCGCTCTTGCAAAACGGAATTTATATTTTCATTCTAATGCATTCATAGGTGCAGTTTTGATAGTGATAATGACAAGTCATGCATCATCGTTTTTTTTTTCGCAAAAATTAATATTGCATATGCGAAACATTCCGGAGATAAATGGGTCGTCGAAAAAAATTCGTTTCACTTTATAACGAAGACGTGTGGGCAGGTGAATTGTATCTGCATATCTAAATTGCATGGTTTATATCGGGAAACATTTAATCAACTTGGTATTTTGTAGAGAGAAAAAGTCAGATTTTTAGAAGTTGGCTGTCAATTTAGAGTTACAGGAAATGAAATTGTTGTCTATCTAGTTGTTATATTTCATAAATAAATACGAAAAAACTGGAAAAATTTGCATATTCCCTACGCTGTTAATATCATTCCCTACACTGTTAAATCAGTTTTAAGGAGAATTAGGTTATTGTTTCTTCTTTTCTTAAGTTCTACAAACATATTTCAAGTATGAACAGAGAATTTCTCAAAAATTTTTTACATGCTCTTTTATAAGTAGTAGTGGATGTCAACTATGCAAGATATCTCATAAAATTTCCTAGAAAAAGTTAAATCCTTTATAATAAATTAAATTATAGCAAGGATGTACTATCACTTTACACTTTATGTATTTCTGCAAATAAATATATAATAGATTTTATTCTATACGGTTGCTTAAGATTGAAAAGATGTAGTAATATGTAATACATTTATTGGTCATTCCCCATATTGAAACTCCATTAGAATTATAAATATCGTCATCTTCCTTTCATGTGCTAAGACTCGATTGGAATTATAAACGTTGTTTTTATATAAACATAAGTACATTTTATTCTTGTTTATCCTCTTGTATTTAAACCCAAATACAAATATTTGGGTTTACGACCATTTCAAGGAATTTTTTCCCTCTTTTAAGGTATTTATTCAATTGTTCTTTTTACCACTTCTTTTTCCTGTTCAAAATTGTAAATTTACAAAAACACAAAACATTTTAAAGTAATAAAATTATGCAGTGCTTTTGCACATTTATATTTATGTATGGAACTGACAGAACTGTTATGTATAATTTGTAAAAGTCCAATCTTTTTATTACCCCTAATGGCTGATAACGCAAACACGATTAATAAAATTTATAGTTAGAATAAAACCCAACCTAACATATTAAAAGAAAAGAAAAGAATGCGTATAAAGATAAGACCAACATGCTAGTAATTTCATGAAATACCACGAACGTATGTATACTGTTACGTGGTAACAGATCATGTTGAAAAGAACGTAATTCTTTAGAAGAATATTATGTGGAAAGTTCACGCTTTTATTTGTTGGCGCTAGTATACTACTTATCCAAATTCGATATTGCAACATATGCCTTTACATTATCGTGATAATCTATCTAATAGATATTGAATAGTCTGAATAGACTGTTAGAAAGTACGTCTAGGAAATATAAATCTACTAGTAATAGTAGTCGTAGTAATTGCATTTTAGCTATAGAAATTTCAGATTAACTAACTGAAGATTTAGAAGCTAGCATGTATTCTTTTCTAATTTTTATTTTTGGTTTTGCTCTGCACCGTCTCCATACTGTTTTCACGAGCAAGGAAAGTAACACTCGATCGGGTCAAAGCCTCCCTCCATCGTGTAAGTCTAAATGCAAGGGAGTTTTGCTTTTGGTGCCCTCAGAGGATTGTTAACCAAGACACTTTTCTGCGAATACGCAACTCTGAGCACGTTACCTTACACCCCTTAATTCGAGTTAAGTTCCTCCAAGGCTTACTCGCCATACTCACACAATAGCTCTTAGATCCTAAGAGATAAAATCAACTGTTAATCCTTTCAATTAGACACCAATGAAAAAACTGAATACTATAAAGATAATGCATTTAAAAATAAAGTAACTTTTTAACATAAAGTTTGTTTTATTGCCTGGGCTTCTTATTGCTTGCTCGCCTTTGACGGAATTAAACGAATCTCATATAAAAAAAAAATTCATGGTTTGTAAATTTGCGTTGTTTTATCTTGTTCATAATAAAGAAAATCTACTTCGAGAAATGTACTGTCATTGCAGAGAGATAGTTGTCATAAAAAAACATTTTTTGCAATAAATAAAGCTTTATGAAAATAATAAAATTCAAAAACGTGTTTAATAGTGCTTCGCATGTAGGTATATATTACACTGCTTTTACAAACAAAGCAACTGTTCTGTACTATATACACAAGTATTTATTTCAAGTACCAATGTATTTTTAATGCACTAAGAGAATTATGAAAGAAAAGGAAAAACATTCTTTTCTGTCGATGTGTACGCAGACGTATACATGTGGGAAGACCACAAACAAAAAGACATGTCACCAAGGACGTTCAAGAAAATCCGATGCTAAGTAGTCTTATAAAAGTCAAATAATCTTCTACAAATATGTACATATAACAATCTCGTTTATTGAAGTTGAGGAACAGAACAAAAAAAAGAAGACCATCAACCGACAACGATTATGCTATAGCGACGCGGTTTATATCCTCTCACGCAGACAACACATACAAATATACATACATACATACGTATATATATACATATGCATATACATAAAGAAGAGATTTTTCGGTTTGTTTATTTTTTATCTTACGTTCTCTTGTGGCATGGTAGTGGGACGGAAACGAAAAAGGGAGAAAAGAAAGAAAACGCACGACGAATGGAAAGAGAGAAACTATCCGCGAAGAGAGAGTTAACAGGTGGGCGAATTCCTTCAGTATTCGTCTTGTTGCAATTCACGTGGGTTTCGTGATACCAACCACTCATATCTTAGGCCGTGGCGAGTTATTTTACCGTACAGTCGGGTTCGGTGTGTGCACACATGAACATACTCGTACAAATTAGGGGGTTTCCCGTCGTGATTCCGGAATTTTATCGACAACCCTTCGCACAAATAGGGGTGCAAACGATCACCTGGTGTTCTTTTCGCGCACGTATTGAACGTATTTTGAGTGGTTTTATTGTTTCTTCGGCGGGATGAAGTGAAATCGTCGGATTTCGTGACCCGCTGCCGCTTCGTTGGGTGATTTAAAAAAGCACTCAAAGCATATAAACGTGTAGGTGGTCCGTCTGAGAACTGAGAATGTGTTATCTGTTATTGGAGAAACGTGTACACTTTGTCATCCTGTTAGTTTGATTGGTGATTATTGTGTTTTTATTTTTTGTCTTTTAAATCTTGCTGCTATGATTCTTCTATTTCCTTCTATTGTATATCAAACGGAATTACCTTGCACGATCAATTCTTTGTGCATGTAGGCCGAAGCATTAACAACGGTTTTATTTATTGCTACATTCCGCTTGTAACCTTTCATCGAATTTCATTTAAACTAATTGTAATTATAATTAAAATAAAATTAAATACTACTACACGAAATCAATGAAAAAGAGTAATAATTTTAGGTAATTACGTATACGCTTTCATGTGACAATAATATGTATACAAAGTAATAAAAACATTGCAGAAGGTTGCACCAACTGTTAGAATTCTTGGATTTTACTCCTGCAACAAAAGGTATACAGGTAGAAAAACATCTCACAAAGATAATAAAATAACAAAAATGTGTATCTTTCTTAAATGAAAGTAGATATTATTTTGAATTCATCAATTAGCATAAATAAAAATGTATATGCATATAAACCGAAATACTTCTTCTGCAACTGGAATTTTAAAAAAATTAAAAAACTAAGTACAGGAACTCTCTTTTAATATACTATACATTTAGAAATGAGTAATAAATTGTCGTTATTTTTTTTTTGAGGTGAAACTTGCCAAAAACTGTAAAACTTAACCGCAGTAAAATATATTTTTTGACTCCTCGAAGTGAAAATTAGACATATTCTTTTTAACATATAAGAACTTCTCCAGAAGTACATGAAAGAAAACTGCATACCAGCTACATGATCAAGTACCTTAAATTGTTTGGAGAGTTTATACAGAATAATATAATACATGAACTTTTTTAGTCATTGTTTTACAATATTCAGAGCGTGCTTAGGAGCGTTATTGTGAATCCAAATTGTAAAAATTAATTTATCCGTGCAAGTTTTCGTTAGAGTTTCTAAAACGTTGGACTGAACAAGCAGAGCTTTTTTACTATTAATTATGAGTATAAAATCTTCACTATGCCAAATATACAATCCCATACCGTAACGGTTTCTTCTCTGTATTTCATTGCCTTTTTTTGTAGAATTCAAAAGGTTAAAACTTGTTCATATTATCGTCAATTAGATCCTAGTTTCTTATAGTAGCCTTTCGCTGTCGATAATATAGATTTCCAGAAAGAAACAAGCTTTTTTATATACATGTGTAAACTGTAATGTATCTTACTGTAGTTCCTTCACGCCAACTTTTTTGACGATTTACAATTGTTTTTATGAATATACTGACATTGAATGATGTATTAAATTCATCTGTTATTTGAGATTTTATTCAAATATAGTGGTATAGATTTCTAGTTTTCTACCAATTTACTAAAACAAGCTGATATTCATGAAATCTCGGAAATTGAAAGGCATTTTTTCTCCGTAAATAAAATAATTTTTACTTCTTTTGAATACAATATCTCGCTCATTTCATGATTATACTTTACTTTTTAAAAATAATGTTAAGACATTTAATGATCCGGGAATTGTAATGTTATAATAAGTATGCATAAAAATTACACGATCAGTGGAATATCGTCAGCCATATTTGCTCTGACGTGGCCCCAACTGCAATGCTTAGATTCACTTTATTTGCGCTTAGTGCAAACTTTGCAAGTACCGACAACCAGTGGACACGCACTCAAAGTGCTAGTGGAACATAAAAATTGCTCTAAAAGCATCTGAGTACAGCCAGCAGAAAATGCTATAAAATAACACCAGTTAAACATACTGACTTGAAATTTATACATATAATAAAACGATAAAATTGTTAAATAAATATACTACCTATATGCCCATAAATAAAAATAAACAACATCAACTCATAAAAATTAACATGGTATGTTACAAATATAACCCTGAAAGTATCCTTGAAAGCAATGATTACAAACAAAGTACCTGCAGCAACCTGTACACTTAAAACTTACATAATTGATATTGGAATGGATCTCAAGTGATACAAACATAAAAAGAACAAGAAAAAAAGTAAAATGTACATCACTTGGAATCGAACTAAAAGAGCTTTAGTATCAAGGAGCAATAACAGTAGTTCCTATTGTGACCTCAGTAACAGGTTTGCCACAAAGCAATTTCTCCATCACATAGAAACTCTAGAAACTATTCCACTGTATGCAAATCTGAGAAGGAGAACTGGAAAATGAAAAGCTATCCGGGAATATGTGAAACACTAACTTATACATACCTGCCTGGATTCTTGTATCTTTATGTTCATAGAAATTTATATTTAAGTAATATGGTTAAATGTTTATTGAAACTATAAACTGAAACACAACAAATTTTATTCAGCGTTAGATTGGAAAATAACGCACATACTTTTTTATTAACACACACAACAAAAATGTAAGATAAACTAAAATACGATCCACTAAGATAAATACAAATTCTTGTCACAATTTTTTTTTGATTTGAACATATATAATTTTTTATTTGTATCATCATTGATGTATGGTTCGGATTTTTGGGCATTATTTAATAAGAAAAGTTGGAGACATGGAAACTAAGGAAGGGGTTTAAATTATTATAAATACTAAGAAACTATGGAATAATGAAGAGATTGGGAATTCGATCGATTGCATAAGAAATATAGCTTTACCCTAGTACGGCTCCACATTAAAAATGCCGTCAAGAAAGGCAACAGAAACCCAATGGAAAGCAGGCATTCAACTCCGGATGTAATGAAATATTGAGGTAGAAATATGCATATTATAATATATAAGACTGGAATAGAGTAGTGTGCAAGAGGAAATATGAAAAGATCAAGAAAAATGGATAAAAAAGACTAAAAAAGTCAAGTTCTAGAATACATTCATTTGACTTCTATTTTAGAAGGAAACTTGATCAAGTTATTTTTATGTATTTGATCATTCGTACATTAAATATTTTAAATTGAAGTTAATGTGGTATTCATCTATAAGTTTAAACGTGTTGTAATTTTCAAAGTATACAAAATGTCAATGTATCATGTATAATATCTAAAATACATAGTGTCAGGATAACACATCTAGCATCGACTGTCGTACTTCATCAAATCAAAATCAGTTGTTATTAAAAGATAAGTGGTTTGGACATCTCGAGAACTATTAGTCACTATTAATTATAAGATTTATAAATCAATCAGCGACGTGACTTACTCACATCTGAATATACCCGGATATGATTGATGAGAATTCTTAAGTATCTAACGTAGCAGAGTAAGTGAATTTATATTTCTAAAATGATCATTCACTTTCAATGTAATAAATGTTAATTTTCATTTAATTAAATTTAGACCAAAATTTAGATCAATATTTTGCATACGGAATTAATGACCTATGTTTTTGATATAAGTTCTTGTTCATATTAATCGATTCCTATTTCGATAAAATGATAACAAACGTTTATAAACAGTCAATATATCAATCACAATATCTGTACGTTTATTACATGTAATTAATATAGAATAGAAATATTTTAAACAATAATTATCCTATAAATGGAATTTATCTATTCAGTCATAAAGGGTTATTAGTTAAAGGGGTATTAGTATTATACATGGTGTTTCAAAAAGAATATACGTATTACGAATGCATATATTTATTATACTTTAAGACATACGAATATGAAACTTTACACACATATTTATGAACCTCTCAAGTTCGGATTACAGATGTTCAATATGTCCTCCATCATGGCAGTACGAATTCGGTTCTTCGACTCTTCCAGGTTCTGTGGGAGTGATGGTACATAAACGTTGTCTTTAACGAAACCCCACAGGAAGAAGTCACAGGGTGTCAAATCCGGTGACCGTGGAGCCCAGTCGAGACATGCTAAGTCGCCAGCTCCTTGACGACCAATCCAACGGTTCGGTAGAGTTTCATTCGGATATTCACGCACTTGGCGACTCCAGTGAGGGGGTGCCCCGCCTTGTTGAAAAATGAAATTGTCTTCGTGCAGCCTCGGAAACAACCAGTTTTGTAACATAGCGAGATACTGCTGACCATTAACCGTGTTTCCATCAAAAAAGAATGGGCCGTAAACAGATGATCGGGATATCACACAAAACACATTGATTTTAGGCGAATCTCGTACATGTTCAATGGCTGCCTGTGGATTCTGTAGACCCCAAATTCGAACATTGTGTTTGTTTACCAGACTACTAACATGGAAAGTCGCTTCATCACTGAACCCGATGCGTTATGCGCATTGTCAGTAACATCATGAATCTCGTTACAAAATGCCACACGTTTCCGTTTGTCATCAGGACGCAAAGCTTGTAACAACTGTAGCTTGTACGGTTTCATATCCAACCGACGTCTCAAAACACGCCAAATTGTTGTTGTAGACACTTGTAACTCCCGACTGGCACGACGAGTTGATTTTGAAGGATTACGTTGGAAAGCAGTGAAACACGAGGTCGGCCAGGACTCTTTCCTTTACATACACATCCACCCATTCGAAGGATTAATTTGGTAGCTCAACCTGAAACGTCTTTGCACTGTAATCACGGAATCGCACTTCGCAAACTCGAGAACACAAAATGATTTCTGCTGGCGTAGCCATTTTAAACATATGACGGTTACCAAGAAAAACAGAAGACAATTGACATCTAGCGGCTATTAAATAAACTAGGATAGGATAAACTTCGTTTATCCAATAGCCGAGCCGAGGCGCAGTGATCGATAGTTTGGACAAAATAATACTTTGTAATACGTATATTCTTTTTGAAGCACACTGTATTATAAAGGAAATGTATCTGTAATCTACTTGTAATGTACACGCAATTACTACAAAAGCTTCTATTTAAAATAAATATTGTTAAAATCTTCACTCACGAACTAATTTTTTGGAAATATTTGTAGTCATTTTAATAACGAATGAATAAACATCTGCAACAGTATAAAAAAGGCGCTATACATATATGTAGAAACTTGAAATCAGGAATGTTTCTATCACGTGATCACCGTCGTATGAAATAAGATGTCGACAGGAAATGAGGATGTCAAATTAAATACTATATTTATATTGCTGTTGAATGCAATAATGTTAGGAGTTACGATTAATATGACCTGAGAAGTTTGCAAATATAGGTTACGTTAAATTTCATCAATATTCCTAAAATAAGCACACGTTCTTATTAGTATTTAGGAAGCACCTATATATATAGGAAAAGAGAGTTTATTAATGAATGATTTATTTTTAAGCAAGGTCAATATTAGGTATCTTAATGATACTTATCCGAAACACCTTAGAAAGTAGAAAAAACATATTAAATATATATTAAATACCTCACAAGAAGAAATAGTTTGTTTATTAAATGAAAAAGTCTTTCACAGATTTGAATCCTAAATGTTTTAACAGACGATTCAAAGAAGAAATGCTGATATTCATGATACATCGCTCCTGTAGTATCGCATTGATATTTTTTTAAGTGACATGTTTTCCTGAAAATGTAGTATAAGCGTTTCTTAAGGAAAGATTTTAAGTACGTATGTTTTTTGTACATGTCGTATATAATATTACGGACTTTCATTTTCGCCCGTTGATCTATATCTCGACTTTTCAACTTGCTACGTGATTTATAAGCTCCTACTGGTAACGCAGTTTCGGCTGGTTTCCTATATTTGACATTAAACGTTGTTCGAATAGAAATATCTAATGCTGCGGCTACTCTCTAAAATAATGCTTTTCGTAATTTGTTTTCTAAATCGACAATGAAAATATTACCTATTGTACAGAATTAACAGACAATAAAGGTCTTCCGTTCTATTTTCCAGCTTCAAAATATTGCAACAACTTATAAATAAAGCCTTGGGAATTAGAATCAAGACGTGCGTGTGCCATTACTATACCTAACCTGTAAATAACAAATGTAAAAGCCGCCCACGTAGGTTACCTAAGTGTAAACTTACAAGGATGGTGAAATAAATATGATAGATTAGCTATTAGAACAATAGCAAATAACAACAGAAAAATACAAGGGATATAATAATATCGGGCCCGCAGAAAAGACTTCATAAGTCAAAAGTCAAGACACTATTTTATCTGTATTATACGTAACACATGTATGCATAAGACACATGCTCTGCAATACGTCTGTTTCTATTTTTCCACGATTTCTTAACAAAACGTAGCGCGTTACTCTATTAAGAAAACGTTTGCACTCTTTGTTTCTTCAACACGTGACTACCGATGAATTATACAAATGCCAGTATATGTTCGTATTATGCAGCGTAATTGATACACCAGCAAATTTTCATAGTTCCAACTATATATATATTATATAATATTGCCCAATAGTAGTTGGTCTCTGCTCGATATATATATACATACAGACATACACATATATCAGTACCTAGACAGTAAGATCGAAAAGAAATTTGCAAATATAAACAATAATATTAGAAAAATTCTAGCTGTAAAATATGTACATATATCAAAACATGTGACAAATGTTCATAAAAACACAATGGAAAAAGGATTTTAAAGTACATTTTTAAAAAGTAATAAATTATTTTCATATACGAGGGAGCGTTTTTATATTCGCGGAATGGGGGACAAGGGGTGGAAATAAAAAAACCAAATTATTTTTCTTTTTCAATATATTCACCTGCAAGACGGATACATTTTTCACATCTTTCAATTAATTTGTTTATACCCTCATAAAAAAATGATTTCTCTTTATCTGCAAAATACGCCGAAACTGCCTCCTTGACTTCATCATCGGCAGTAAATTTTTTACCCCGCAGCTCTTTTTTCATTTTTGGAAACAGGTAATAATCACTCGGGGCCAGGTCTGGGCTGTAGGGTGGGTGATTCACAATTTCGAAGCCCACCTTATGCAGGGCAGCTAACGCAACGCGGCTCTTGTGGACGGGCGCGTTGTCGTGCAAAAGCAGAACACCTTTTGTCAATTTTCCCCGTCTTTTCTCTTTAATGGCTTCCTTTAGTCGCTCTAATATTGAAGCGTAATATTCTCCGGTTATAGAAGCACCTTTATCTTTATAATCAATCAACAATATTCCTTCCGAGTCCCAAAATACCGTTGCCATGAGTTTCCCAGCTGATTGTGACACTTTAAATTTCTTGGGAGGTGCTGTGCCCTTTTTATGCCACTGCATGGAGTCTTGTTTGGACTCAGGTTCATAATGATGAACCCAAGTTTCGTCTACAGTAACAATTCCACTCAATACACCATCCTTGTCTTCATTACAGAGGTCCAAAAATGCACGCGAACACTCTACGCGCTGTTGTTTTTGCGGCGGCGTGAGCATTCTCGGCACCCATCTTGCGCTGACCTTAGACATGCCGAGATGATCGTGTAGGATTTTAAAAATTGTTGTATCGGATACTCCAACCATTTCTGTGAGTTGTTTCTTCTTTAGTCGAGCATCTTCGAGTACAATTTGTTCAACTTTTTGGATAAGTGCTGGCGTGGTCACCTCAATACTCCTGCCCGGCCTCGGGTCGTCTTCAAGGGATTCCCTTCCTTGTTTAAATAAACTATGCCACTTGTACACCATGGTTTTTCCTGGACAAGAGTCGCCGTAAACCAATGACATTTCATTCATTATGGTCGCGACTGATTTTCCTTGCCTGGTAAGGAACTTTATAACGGCACGAATTTCGATTTTTTCCATATTTCACTTTTCACTCCTGATTATGTTACTTGGTTGACGATAGCTCAAAGACTAACTGTCTAATAACAATGAAACTTCGTATTTATACTAATCATGAGTCGCTGCACAGGCCACGCCCCCAATGCGCCTACTCACCCCTCTACAACCCGCTCATTCCGCGAATATAAAAACGCTCCCTCGTATATTTTAATATTGTACAATACATTTTGTTATACAATATTACATAAATAATAACCTTAATAACAAAAAATCCTTTGTTGATAAATATATTTTGTGTGTCTGCAAGTATTTCACTAAATAAATAAAAAAAGACTAGAAATTATGTGATCAATAAATGATTACATGCACAAATAATTCTTTAAATATATATTTATCAACAAACAGGAAGTTTAGATGTTTGATTGCTATCTAAGGTGGAAAAATAAAATGATGTTCAATACAAAATAAATAAGACTGCTTAAATAATACATTAAATTTTACCGTTGATCATCCAGATGTAAGATTATTATAAATATACTTTTCATTTAAAGATTTCTAAATTAGTCATTCTAGCTACAAGATTTTGCTAGTAAAACATAACTCAATGATAATATATTTAAACGTTGTTTAACTACAAGAATTCTAATTTTAACCGCTTTTTATGCAGAAATTTTTGAAAAAATTTCTGGATTCACACCCGCTCTATCGCTCCGAAAATGTGCTACTAATGGTAACAGTGAATTCGAGTCCCGCCGATGAGCTATAGATTGCGTTATGCGTTATTGCAGTTATTAAATGAAAGCCCACGGTAGGTTATTAATTGCATATAACTATCGTAAAAACGCATAATTATTTACAATTAATAACCCACAATGAGTTTTCATTTAATAACTATTTCCATAATGCAATTTATGGCATGAGATTGCGGGTTCCAGTTCAGCGCGGAGAACAGAAATTTTTTCAAAAATTTTCTGCATTACATATACAGTTAAGGGGTTAAAATTAGAATTTTTCAGTTTAATATTGTAAGAGCGCATAATTAAATGCAATTGTTTAACTAAACTATGTTTAATATTTCAGTACAAACTTTTTGACATTTTTAAGATCATAATTAATAGTAAGTAATGGTAACAAAAATTCATTAGTAAATTTAAGACTTAAATTAAGTACAATCATAATATGGTGTATATAGATGTAATAAATATGAAGCCAGTATTTGAAAAATTAAGGAAGAAGTTCTAAAAACTCTATTGTGGCTTCAGATCAGTGATAGATTTTCACCGTAAAACAAGTTATAATAGCAAGCTACAAACATGAAATACATGTTTATATAGTGTGACTCTCTAAAAGTGCTAAAAGGTATTGGGATTCCAGATAAGTTAACAAAGCCAGTTAAAAAAAAAAGTAATAAGAAAAGTCAAAATCAAAAGGATTTGAAATGACACAAGAGAACAGTAAGATCTCTTTGGTACTTAGTAGAAATGGGCAAAAGTCATGCTTGGCATATACTGACAACGTTGTATTGATGATAGTAGCGAGCAGAACGAGAGATAAATACGAGAAAACTGAATAATAGAATAGAATTGAAATTAATATATATATATATATATATATATATATATATATATGAATATATGAATGTATATTCTAATAAAAAGATAGTAGTTTTGAATAATGTGCGAGATGGATAAAAAGGAGGATAGTTTAGAGGAATAAATGTATAATTTCTATCAAAAATGCATTAAAAAGAAAAATTTTATCACGAAGAAAAAAATTAACAACATATAATATATCAAAACCTGCTCTATAATATTGCAGTGAAGAAGAAGCTGACATAATACATGGGAAAGAAAAATTACGGAAAATGTGTATATGTACATGTGCAAGCATACAATTGTGTGAAGAATGGAGGGGACGTACCAACATCTAGATGTATGAACAATACTATCTGTCTTAGAATAAAAATCTAAGCAGAGGAAATTGCGGGAGCTATAGTGATTGGGACACATTGATTTGATTCAAACGTTACCATTAGTAACAGGGCTGACATGTAGTCAGAGGAAACAAGAAAAATCAAGGACGACAGCAAGAAGCGGTAAAGATTACATTTAATAAATGTCACACTAGACTGGACTAAAAAAATCATATTTTAGATAAAACTTTTAAACAAAATTAAGAATGTTAAAAAAACAAATCAAATTTATTCTTACAACTTTTAAGGCAATCCCCTCCTTGAATTGTCAGAAATATTCATTTTTGAGGAGTAATATGCCTTTATAGATTCCATTTAGTAATAGTACAATGTGTATATTGTTTTCAAATACTTATATTTTTGAATGTGACTCTTTTTTGTGCTTCGTGGTTTTAATATTTATTTATACATTAGTATCTTATTATGTACAGTCAGTTGCGATTTTTTGCTAATAGCCAATACATTTTTTATATTTGTATATTCCTTTATGTGATTTTTAACGTTAGTTTCAAGTTCAAATTCATGTCCAGATATTCAACAGTAGTGTTGTATGGAATGACGACAGTGTTAAGTGCTAATATTGACGTTTGTAAGTAATGGATAAATTTCTTTTCTATGTAATTAATGATTTTTTTATGTAAAATGCTGAAACACGCCAATTTTTAATTATAAAGTGGCACTATTATTTTTAGCAGAATTTCATACTTTCTCTTTCAACCCTCTTTGAGAGACAGTTGGCCCCTATAAATTTTATTTATTTTTATTAAGTGAAACGAGGGGTCATCTAATACCTTATTTTAAAGAATTTTTAATTCTTTATTTAGCAGTATAAAATTTTTGAGCATTTCTATTTTTGGTGACAATAATAATATATTCTTAATATTATAAACAATTTATTATAAACAAATTTTTAAAATAGTTTAAATCAAATGTTTGAACTGGAGGCTGTTCAGTTCCTAGCAATAGTATAAGCATTATTTATATTCATTTGAAATATTTTCTATTATTTTCGGGGTAATTTAACCAATTTCATAGTGTATTCAATGCATAATGATTTCGCAAAATTTTAAACGACCATCTGGTTCATCTTTGTTTCATTATTGACAAATTAAAGTTTATACGGCGACATTTTCTGTTTTTAGAAGACACAATATAGATATTTTACATCATTATCGACAACAACATTAATGGTTGGTTTGTGTGGACTATTTTCAGTAATTAACAATATTCCAATTTCTTTTCAACGTTTAAAATAGTTTTTTCCAGAGTTAGATAAAATCTCTTTGATGTTCAAATTGAAAATGATTACACAAATGTCTAAAAATATATTTACAATAAACTGTTTATAATATTAAAAATGTGTTATGTTTATTATAGAAATTAAAAATATCCAAAAAACCTTATATGACCAAATAGACAAATTTCTTTAAGATAAGGTATCACAGAAACCCTTATTCCACCTAAAAATTTATAGGAGTCGACTATCAATCAAAGGGAATTGAAGAAGAAGGTATAAAGTTCTACTAAAATAAGTAGCATTTTATAATTAAAACTGATGTGTTGCAGGATTCTATATAAAAATCATTTATTATTTATATAGAAAATGAATGTATCTATTAATGTACCTTTGTATAATAATATTAGTATATTCGTAGCTTTATTTATTCGAAGTGCTTATTTTCTAGAGTGCTTTTATCCCTTCGAAATGCAAAGCCGACGTGGTACTTTCAAACTCTCTACAGTTTACTATAGTTTATCAAAATTTAAGTGAGCTACTTGTATTACTTTGCTAGAAAGACCGGTAGTGTATACTGTTACTTTCATATTAATACCAGCTATATTTGAAGTTTATGTAGGTAAACTTTTAATACGTTACATTAATTTTACCACAAAAACAATAAAGAATTAATTCCTTTCATATAAGGAAGCAATTACATATTATACATTTGATCCAAGTTAAATATCTTACACTGTGCACTTAACAGCATTTGTCGTAAAAATAATAAGTGCAGCTTTTTACTGCTAGACTGTCGTCTAATAAAACCTGTCATACGATATATATTAACATAAATAATATAGTTGCTTTGTTTCGAAAAAGGGGGTGCGTTAAATGTGCCAGCTTTTATATCGCATGAAACGACGTCTCGAGTAAGGGGAGCCTAAATATAGATACCAAACTTTCCAACATATAAGCACGTGTTTAAAAGTTCAACACGGTAAATTGGCTCTGCCTACTTTTTATTAAAGCGTTTCCTCCTCTGTTTATATTTTCGAACATGTTAATGAGTATTATTTCAACAGTCACAGACTTAAAACAGTAATCTTGTAAGGGAGATTCCATGGAACAGAATTAATTCTGAGTATTTTGCTCATTTCTTATTGCAACCATAAATATTTCTTATATTAAACTATACGCTACTCTTTAAGATAGTATCGTTAGTTAGAATAGACAAATATAGACTTCAAAAAAATGACCATTTCGAAGATTTAGGTTTTATCAAATAAAATAGTAAATACAAACAAACTTTCCTCCTTTATTTATTATGTATTTATAATACAAAATTAATTAACACTATATTATCGTCATATTACATTTTATAAAAATTATATCTTAATTAGAGAACGTCTCGAAAGTTAATTTTTTACCAATGCGATGGAGACATTGAAGTAACATTAACATACGACTGCCTGACATTATCAATAGAGTGACAAATGTTATTTGATCAATAAATAAACTTAGCTTCGTAGTTGTTTATATAAATTATTATACTTGATGAAAAACTATCTGCCATAAAATGCGACACACCGATTACAGTGAGCAGCTTCAACGAGATAATTATAGCAGTCTGGAAAAAATTGTTGCTTTTATCTTGAACAGAAAGAGTACATATAGACCTTTGAACTAATAATAAGCACGTATTATGTACATTCGTATATATGTTCTTCTACAGTCAATTTACAAAAACCAGTTTTCATCCGAAATTGCCTTTAAAATTTGTAAGTGTAAATTATTCCCCATAAGTTGCCATTGCTTACCTCATTTACGATGAAATTAAGTTATTCTGTGAACGCAATTATTATTTCGTGACAGTGCGATGAGCAGAAAGATATGAACTTGAATTTACATATTATAGCCCAATGTGTCTACAACAAACGAAAACAATGCAAATGAAAATTTCATGAAAAAAAATAAACTTTAAATTTATTATCTTCAGAAGTTGTATCTTTATATTATCATCTGAGTAATTATTCTATCACTTCCTGCGCCTTTTTTTTATTTTCCTTTTATATAGCTTTATGGAATTCTTCCGTGAAATTTATATTTGAACGTACTCGTATATGTACAAGTGTGTCTATAACGTCGATCCTATTTCTCATTTTCTTTCCATGCTTCTATATTTTGTCTTCTGTTTTAAGAGAATTTCCATTTTTATCTTTTATGTTGCTTAGGTAGCAGTTCCTTTTATTTGGAAATTGCTTCAATATTCCAAAGAAATGTTTTTAGTTTCTATATAAGTTTTTGTCATCAACATTCCATGTTTTTTCCTTTTCCTTCTTTCTCTAATTTTTGTAATTCTATGTATCCTAGTTTTCTAGTGTTTTCGCAGGCAGGTAATTTTTCCATGTTTCTTTCTTCAGTTTATCCGCATATGGCATTATGCCTTTTTCTTAGTGATTTTATTTGATATTTTTGCTTTTGTATGAAATTCTAATATTTAGTTAATATTTACAAGTGAAAAGACTTAATAAACATATATGTATTCGCAAATTAACCATTTACGCGGTAACAGTGACTTTATGGCAATAGTAGACTGAATTTGCTTTCGTGATTTTTGTTAGAGTGTTATTGTATTTTTACATAAAACTATGATAGCTAACGAAAATGTTCGAACTGCCATCCTTTCATTACGACTTCTTTCAAAAGAAGCGCGCGATCTTTCAAAAAACCACCAGCTCTTTCTCGAATGATCAAGCAACAGCATTCTATTCATTGCCGCAACTGCGGAAGGTTGTTTTCCTGTTTCGTACATTACTTTTTACTGATACTGAAGTCCAAAAGATTTTAATCCGAAGATCTTGTAGTCCATGCAATGGGATTCCGTCGCCTTGTCCAAATCCCAGGAATTTTATACTTAACGCCCTTTCCTTCCATTGGCGTAGAAACTTGAAATATGCAAATCTTAAAAAACATAAGTTCTACGCTTACAGATTGATTTTAATCATAATTTTGATATGTGAATCTGAGGCCTCCGCTTTTAAATTAAAAGTTTCATATGTTGATATAGGTAGTTTTATGTTGTGATGTATGTGTGTGCGGAAAACATATCAAACTTTAAATTTATAGTAAAAGCGGGTACCTCGGGTTCGAGTCCGATGGCTTCTGCCCGGGAAGGTTTTTCCTGGTTTCCCTTTCCCATTCAAGCGAGTGCTTGAGCGCGGTCACAATAATGACACATAGTCTACCGTAACCCTGTAATTGGCGTTAAGCTGTTGGACGATGTCAAAACATGCATTATTATTATTATTTAACTGCGAAACTTTAACTTAGTAAGTGTTAGACGAAGTATCTTATGTAAAAATACATTGATACATTAATAAAATCCACGAAAGGAAATTTAATCTACTATTGCAATAAAATTGCTGTTATCTCGTAAACTGCTGATTTAGGAATATATGTTCATCAAGGCTTTTACTTTATTTTCGTCTGTACTACCTAAATTTTCGCAAAAAGATGAATATTTCATATTTGCGCACGAAACTACTGGAAAAACTTACTTCATTATTTTATTCGAAATCACAATTGCCTAGTTTGCTTACTGTCGATGAGGAAACTCTATCTATTCTTACATCAACAGCTAACGAGATTATTTTATTACTAATGCGATTACGTTTTATATTAAAAACAACTTAAATTCCATTGGAATCAATTAAGCATGCTTCTTAAATATTATCCGACACACATACAAATGTAAGTCCGTACGTATGTATGTGTGTATACGTAGATACAGTAAATCATCTGTGTGATAATGCTTATTAAACACATTTTTTCTACACTCTTCAATGTAATTTCTATTCGAACGAAAAATGTTAGTAAATCCCTATCCTAGGGTCGTTGACCTAATTTATTAAAGCAAGGTGAAAGCTTCGGGTGCATTTTTTTCGATACGTCGCCTGTTGACTTTTTATTCGTGTTTAATCTCATAATTAAAAATGAGTGCAAGAGTTGCCGCGCTCGGTATGATGAGCTGACTTCACTTAGTCTTTATACCTATACAACCATGGACCGTTTTCGACAAATATTTATTTTTAGTGAGACCTTTTCTACGAAGTACAAACAAGGAAAATAAATATAATGTAGGGGATTGTTTAACACGGAACATCTCGAAATGTTACTTTTACACTAAAACCACAATAAATAAAACGGTATTAAAGTGTAAATACACAAAAAAAGGAAACTAGACTATACATATTTTTATCTTAAATAAATTTGCATCACGTCTCTTCCCCCTATTGAGTTAATTTTAATATTTCGTCGTATGTTTCAGATAACAAATGAAGGTATTGACCTTAAGATGAGAGGCTTGCTAATTTCGGAATTTTTATAATTATTCACTTTATATCAATTGGGTTATCAGGATTGTCATGACGCATTTTTGCGACACATGGCACTAATTCATTTTTGTAGATACTAGAGTAATTCTCATCTATCTTTATGCTATGTCATATGAGGCAGTTGAAAGCAGTTTGCTTAATTATTTGAAATTTTATAAAAAGTTAAAATAAGAGCCAAGTGTATATTTTTCTTCCGTAAAGGAAGAATGCACGTTAGAAGCTTGTGAAAAGTTGTGTAAAATTTACGGTCACAGTACTCTATAAGAACATCAATGGTTTACAAAAATGCCTGCTGATGATTTTAGAGTCCCACTGAAGTTGATCGAGTCAAACCAACAGCCAACGAGACGAGAGATTGCATAAACGTTAATTATCATCCAAGAGTTTATCACATAAGAAAGCTAGTAAACATTGGCAAGTTCACTTTGCGACGGGTAAAAGCATCCGCGATACAATCCTTAAACGTAAAGAAAATGTTTCTTTCGTGACGAGAAGGCCCAGGTGTGAAAAGGGTCTTGGACTCGACCTGAAGATTCACTTCAAATATCATCGAAAGTGGATATTCATTAGAGCAAGATTATATTCTTAGTTTTCTGAAGGTGTCGTGTTTTTTGGAGCTTTTACCAAGGAATGATATAACGAATTCAAGTATACTCTATATGTGAACAATTGAACTTTTGAATCCATCATTCAGAAGCATTCAGACCACAGACCACATACAAGTTTCTCTATGGGTTGGGTCGCCATACCCATACTCGCCGGACCTTGTACTTTCAGACTTCCACTTGGTGTAACATTCGACTCAGATACGGCTGTCAATCAAACCTTATAAAGTTATTGATGGATAAAAGCAGATTCTTCTATGCATGAAAAATTGAAAGATTCTAGATTATCGAGGAAAATAGGCAATGTACAACTGATTGATATTTTTTATATTAATAAGTGACTAACCAAAAACGGAAAAGACTGTTTAACAATTAATTTTTTTTTGATTTTGCAATATAATTGTTCTTAATGCATTTATGATATCTCATAATTAACGTTTTCAATGCCCTGTAAAAAAGAGCTTTCCTTCTTGAGCTCTTCATCAAATTAGGGAATAAATAATCACTAGAGGCTAGGTCTGGGCTATAGGTTGAGTGATTGATCTTCAAACCCACAATCTCAAACAGCAGCCCTGAAAATACACATCGTGTGAGTCAGAGCGCTGTGAAATTTTATATTTAGACCCTTAAATAATGTCATTATCTAATGAATTAGTCAAATTACCCGCATCATTAGTAAATCACCCCGATGCTGAGAACATATTGAAAAGCCCCTTATATATATGATTAAAAGGGTCTGACTTTGTTGATAAAGTTTTGCTTGTTTAGTAGTAAGCAGCTAGACTGATTTTTGGTCCCTTTGGTTGAGTATATAAAAACAATTTAAACCGTTTTGCGTATACAATGTTCATTTTCGATAATATTATGGCTTAGTCACAAACGAAAGAACATTAAACTGTAATATACTAAATATCAATCTTTACATACATTAACTATATGTACATATGGGAAATCTCTTTCGTTTTTAAGAAATTGCTACTCTTCAATTACTATTATAATACTATATCAGGATGCAAAAGAGTGCAGTCAGAACCCTTAGTAGTGTATCCAATACCACAAGTTGTGTAAACTTATTCAAAAAACACAAAATACTGACCCTCCCATCCTTGTATATACTTGCTTGCCTGGAGTTTGTTCATAAGTCGCCAGATAAGTTCTGCAAAAATGGTGATTTTCACGAATATGGAACACGAAACCAGAGCAGTTTGGTGATACCGTATCATCGCATTAGGAAAAGTCAGCTAAGTTCGAGTTACGTGGCCGTGAAGATATACAATGCTTTGCCTTATAGGTTTAGGAACCTACCATGGATTAATCTCAAAATATTAATAAAAAAGGTGCTGATGGAGAACGTTTTTTATTCAGTAAATGACTTCCTGAAGTATAAATTTTGACATTGCCCCGTGTTTTTATGTTTTAATTGGTACTCTGGTGTTTTGTTTTGTATAGATCTTGCGGATTTTAACGTGTTTGGTGGCGCACTAATTGTGTTTTTATATATATATGATTATTCTATGACGTGTGTATGTACATATATATCAATAAATTATTATTATTATTATATATTTAACAAGCGGAATCTATAGGTTTAGTTTTACCTTACGCATACAAAAACTTTCGCAATTCTAAAATAGCTTCGAATAAGTCACAGTAACGTACCTATTCGCTTTTCGAATTAGGTATAATAAAGTAACAGAATTGTTGAAGTACTATTATTTATTAAATTGTATTAATAAACATGCCTCAAAACGATTGCAATTCATGGAAAAGCGATAATAACAGACTCTATGAGTGTGGTCTCAACTATTAGCGCGATAATAAGTCTTAGATAATTACTGGATACGAAGTTGGAAATAAATATTGACATGCGAGCAAATGTTACCGGTTCCTAGCATGCAATGCTCTTATCGAAGTGGCTATCTGCCATTAGTATCAGTGGTAATAACAGGGCCGATGCGGTCCATTAATAAATTAAATGGACCTTTCGTTGTTTTCGGTGGTTTCCGAACAGTCGACTACCGTAAGAAAAAAAATGATTTATGCTTGTTGATGATTGATTGTTACGGAAACAAATGTATATTATGCATATCAGACGTTTCATTTATGAAAAAACAGGTTCAGCAGTAACGATGAAAATGGAAACGAGATCTGATGTGCTTTCGTCAAAGTGAAAATGCTTTCTCAAAAAATACAAGTGTCGAGTGTCGATCTCAATCTCTACGAGCAAATGTTCAAAATTTGTGAACGCCAATAATATTGTTCGTTCGCTTTTCGTCTTCTTTTTTATGATTTATACAAATTAACACAATATGTAAATTTTAATGTAATATGTGACATACTGAGGAATCGAAATTTAAAATATTTTACAGGTAATTTTCAATATATTCTTGTTGATTTTTCGTGCATATTATTCTAAATTTCGTATTGCTGAGAATATGGTGTTCAGTAATCTATAATGCAGCGCTGCTATTACTAATAGCACTAATACTAATGATACTATAGTACAAATAGTACATATATATTTACTGCTCGTCGCCATACACTGCAATCATTCATGAATGGTTTTAAAATTATTCTGTTCCTTTGCCAAAAATTGACACTGCAGCATTCTCATTTTAAAAAATTCTTTTTTTTGTTGCGAAACACCTTATAACGCACTAAATAATGAATGAATGCCAGCCAAGTTTGGTACATAAGTAGAAAAATGTCCATATTGAAGTTCCTGGGCAACGCGAAATTAGTTGTTTTTGTATTATGGCTAGGTAATTTTTTTTAGTTCACTTTGTAATTAGCGGTGTTTGAATTTCAAATTATCAAGTATCTACTTTATATAAAAGTAATTTTGATGGAACCTATGGTTGATTAACTTCATCACTGAAACTTGATATATAATAATCCCTTTCCATATTGATTTTCGTATTCTGTATACGTATTTCGACAACTAAGTTGTCATCGTCAGCAGAGAAGTAAACAGTGTCGCACCTGGAAAACTACGGCAAAATATCCGTACGGATCGTGTGCGAAATTTGTTTCGTACTTATATGTTGCCGTAGTTTTCCAGGTGCGACACTGTTTAATTATCTGCTGATGATGACAACTTAGTTGTCGAAATACGTATACAGAATATTAAAATTAATGTGGAAAGGGGTTACGTATCGACCTTCAGTAATAAAAAAAATACTTTGTATAAAAATAACACTAATTTTTAAATGAAATAATTCAAATTTATTACGGAAAAAATGTATAATGTATAATATAAAAGTAGTATAAAATATTACTAAAAAACTCGATACAAGAGGCTCGTTTTCTAAAATAGAACTCGTGTGCAAAAATATTGTCTTATGAATCTTGTGTTTCTAATACATTATTTCGATTTCACAGAATAGTCAGAAGTTACACATTATGAAATCAGGTCAATAAGTTTCTTATTATTACTACTTGAAGAACTTTCGGCGGATAATTTTATACGTACCAGGAGGATATTTTTCTGTACTAACACTATTTCTTTCGCCAGTCCCGTACTTTTGAACAAAACAGCGTATATCATTTTTGTCTTTTCACAGCAACCGGCTCTTTAGACACCCGCATTTTGTTTTTGATGTGTCTAAGGAACATAAATTTTAGTTAAGTAGTTACAAAATGTATGAACTGATTGTTGGTGTGCAAGTCAAAAACTCAAAACGAAACATAATAACTTTTTGTGTTATTTCAAGTGTTACTTCGAGAACAACTTTTATCACTTGACGGGTGTGTGTCATTGTTTCTTTTCTTTTTGAGGACACGAGTCAAATTATCTGGAGTACTTACAGTAGCAGGCCTTCGTGTATGTTATGCAAGAAACTACATTTGCTATATTTATTAAATCAATGTCGAATGTAATAAAATGTTCTTCAGATAAGACAAAAGCATATACGAGGGAGCGTTTTTATATTCGCGGAATGAGCGGGTTATAGAGGGTCGGCGCATTGGGGGCGTGGCCTTTGCAGCGACTCATGATTAGTATAAGGTCTAGTAAAAAGAAATCCATTATTTTTCCAATAGATGGCTTTAGTAATCTGTATCTCGCGTTGTATAAGTGCGATCGCGTTCCGCTAGATGGCAGATAAGATTTCGTACTAAACGAACTTCTCAGACAGTTTTGTGATTACTTGACTTAATATTGTTTGAGCGCGCGTCAAAGATGGACACCAGCAAAGTTAAAATACGCCATATTTTACAGTTTTTCTTCTTTAAAGGCGAAAACGCAAGCCAGGCGGCCAAAAATGTGAATAGTGTTTATGGTCCTGATACTGTAACAGTCAATCATGCGCTATTTTGGTTTCGTCGATTCCGTTCCGGTAATCTTGATGTCAAAGATGCACCACGATCTGGAAGGCCAATTGTCGAAAATATCGATAAAATAATGGAAATCGTCGAGTCCGACCGTCATGTAAGCACTGTTTCGATTGCCCAGGAGCTAAACATTGCACAAAAAACCGTTTGGAACCATTTAAATAAGGTTGGATACAAAAAGAAGCTTGATGTATGGGTGCCACACGAGTTAACGCAAAAGAACCTCATGGACCGAATTTACATCTGCGAATCGCTGCTGAATCGCAACAAAATCGATCCGTTTCTGAAGCGGATGGTTACTGGTGATGAAAAGTGGATCACTTACGAAACGTCAAGCGAAAACGGTCGTGGTCGAATGTGGCCAAGCTAACGGTCAGGAAGGTTTGCTGTGTGTTTGGTGGGATTGGCAAGGAATTATTTAATGACAAACTCTTAACCTGTACTGTCAACAATTGGACCGTCTGAAGGAAGCAATCGCCCAGAAGCGGCCAGCTTCGGCCAATAGGAGAGGAATTGTGTTCCATCGGGACAACGCCAGGCCACACACATTGATAGTGACTCGCCAGAAGCTCCGGGAGTTTGGTTGGGAGGTTCTTATGCATCCACCTTATAGTCCGGACCTGGCACCAAGTGATTACTACCTGTTCCTGTCTATGGCGAATGATTTTGCTGGTGAAAAATTCGCCTCAAAAGAAGCTTGTGAAAATCGACTGTCCCAGTTTTTTGCCAATAGGGACGAGGGTTTCTATGAGAGAGGCATTATGAAATTACCTTCAAAATGGCAACAAGTTATCGAACAAAACGGTGCATATTTGACCTAAGTCGGATCATTCTAACTATGCTAAATAAAACCTTCAATTTAATGCAAAAATAATGGATTTCTTTTTACTAGACCTTATATAAATACGAAGTTTCATTGTTATTAGACAGTTAGTCTTTGAGCTATCGTCAACCAAGTAACATAATCAGGAGTGAAAAGTGAAATATGGAAGAAATCGAATATCGTGCCGTTATAAAGTTCCTTACCAGGCAAGGAAAATCAGTCGGGACCATAATGAATGAGATGTCATTGGTTTACGGCGACTCTTGTCCAGGAAAAACCATGGTGTACAAGTGGCATAGTTTATTTAAACAAGGAAGGGAATCCCTTGAAGACGACCCGAGGCCGGGCAGGAGCATTGAGGTGACCACGCCAGCACTTATCCAAAAAGTTGAACAAATTGTACTCGAAGATGCTCGACTAAAGAAGAAACAACTCACAGAAATGGTTGGAGTATCCGATACAACAATTTTTAAAATCCTACACGATCATCTCGGCATGTCTCAGGTCAGTGCAAGATGTATGCCGAGAATGCTCACGCCGCCGCAAAAACAACAGCGCGTAGAGTGTTCGCGTGCATTTTTGGACCTCTGTAATGAAGACAAGGATGGTGTATTGAGTGGAATTGTTACTGGAGACGAAACTTGGGTTCATCATTATGAACCTGAGTCCAAACAAGACTCCATGCAGTGGCATAAAAAGGACACAGCACCTCCCAAGAAATTTAAAGTGTCACAATCAGCTGGGAAACTCATGGCAACGGTATTTTGGGACTCGGAAGGAATATTGTTGATTGATTATAAAGATAAAGGTGTTTCTATAACCGGAGAATATTACGCTTCAATATTAGAGCGACGAAAAGAAGCCATTAAAGAGAAAAGACGGGGAAAACTGACAAAAGGTGTTCTGCTTTTGCACGACAACGCGCCCGTCCACAAGAGCCGCGTTGCGTTAGCTGCCCTGCATAAGGTGGGCTTCGAAATTGTGAATCGCTCACACTACAGCCCAGACCTGGCCCCGAGTGATTTTTACCTGTTTCCGAAAATGAAAAGAGAGCTGCGGGGTAAAAAATTTACTGCCGATGATGAAGTCAAGGAGGCAGTTTTGGCGTATTTTGCAGATAAAGAGAAATCATTTTTTTATGAGGGTATAAATAAATTAATTGAAAGATGTGAAAAATGTATCCGTCTTGCAGGTGAATATATTGAAAAAGAAAAATAATTTGGTTTTTTTTAATTCCACCCCTTGTCCCCCATTCCGCGAATATAAAAACGCTCCCTCGTATAATAGCACGGCTTTGCTCTCATTCGAACTCCATGATTCTCAACGCTAAAACACCTTATTATGCATCATATTATGCGGTGCACCCGCCAATTTTATAAAGTATAATAAAATTGGCGGGTGCACCTACTGCTCGATTACATTTAATGTATTGAAAGTCAACATATAGACAATTAACTATTCCTATGGTTCCTGGGATTAGTGCCTAGTAAAATATAATAGTAGTAAGTAAAGTTAATTTCATATCATTTAATGGAAAAATAATTAATATATAACGAAACAAAAATAAGGTAAAACCTCAAGTCTAAAACAAAATATTGTGGCTTACTTTTACATGACCATAAAAATTGAAACAAACCATGTTAGTCTTTTCATAACTCTATAAAATATATACTGTATTTATATACTCTTGTTTATGTACACATATTTACAAATCCTAACGGATATAAAGATTTTTGTATGGTACTCGAAAGAATGCTTCTTTACGTGTTAAATACACAAATCATTAAAACAGCTTTTCGATATGGCTTTAATAAATAATAATATTGGCTTAATTATAAAAGAGGCCATACAACGAGAATACAATAATCAGTTCTAATTAACACTACCGGGGTTGTATTTTCTATAATACATTGAAATTTAATAAAAAATAACTATTAGTTTAGACTATAACACGACATAAAATTAACTACCCAAATTATACATATTTCTATAAGAACGTTTTGTGTACAAGTGCTACAAAATGCATATTAAACTGTCCATTATGTTTGGCTGAAAAACAAAATAATCTCCCTTATCTCAACTGTATTTCGGCATGTCTTAACCTTTAAGGTGGAACTTGTATTTTTTGTAATCAAAACACGCAACTCAAAACACGATCGAGACGTGGTAGCAACGGAAAACATGGGTGATGAAAAAATGAGTAGAAACACCTGCGAAGCTTTTCATTTACGTGACAAAAATCAAAAGAACCTTCTATTACATAATTACGTACTTATATGGTATTTCTTTTGCTTTGGCTTGATGTATTTAACGCAAAATATTAGAAGAAGGGATTATCATTTAATTTATCTTAATGTGTTAACTTCTTTTTCATAAAATTAAAAGTTGAAAGCAAATCTTTTAAATCAAAATAATATAAGTAAGAGAAGTTAACAATAAAATGTAACAAGCGCAAAATCTAAAAAATTCAATAAATTCGATGACAAGAATAATTTCATCGAGATATATATGTTAATAATAAATTATGTAACAAGATTTCGCAAAACGCTGGGAAACTTTTGAAAAAATTTACGTGGGATGTTTTTTAAGTTTTGCATAGTGGGACAGAGAGGGCGCCACCAATCAAATGTCAGTATTAAAATTAACCTCCATTTTTATTTAACCTAAACCCAAAGTTTCAGTGCGATACGTGTAGTGTTGTAGCTACAATGAAATGTCAAAGTTGACAAGTTAATTGAAAAATAGAATTAAACCGAGAACATTTTCGCGGAATAATTTTCGAAGACAAGAATGCCTCGCCGAGTTTGTTTCTGTTTTCGCCAGTGAAGCACCACATCACTCAACAATATCTCGTTGGTATGGAGAATTCAAACGTAGACGGATTAGTCTTAGCGACGATCAAAGAGCAGATTCTCCAAAAACGTCTGTCACTCAGGAAAACGTCGATGGTGTGCGCAAGATCATCAACGAAGATCAACTTGTGACATATCCCCAGACTGAAGCATTATTGAGAATTTCAAAGGCCTCAATTCAAAAAATATTGCATTTAAAATTTTTGTGTAAAAAAATTTCCCGTTGGATACAAAAAGTAGCTGGGGTGAATTAGTGTCAAAAAACCCTAGATCGCTTCAACTCCGGAAACTCTAAAAACGTGTACAACATTGTCAGTGGTGACGAATAATGGATTTACTCATACGAGGTTCCAAGGTGAAGAAAGGCCGAAAAATCATCTGTTCTCGAAGTGTCTCCAAAAAGATGGTCGCGACATTTGTCTCGGAAGTAGGACATGCAGCAACAATTCCTCTACAATATCAAAGAACTGTTACTACCGATTGGTATACAACTATTTGTTTGCCGCAAGTCATCGCTGAGCTTCGAAAAATCAACCCCGAACGACGAATCATCCTCCACCAGGATAATGCAAGTTCGCACACAACGTGCAAGACAATTGAATTTTTAACACAACAAAACGTCGAATTGTTGACCACCCACCGTACAGTCCGAATCTAAGTCCGCGTGGTAATAAGCTCCAGTCGTCAGAAAGAGCTGTCGATGCCTTCAAAAACGCAATTTCGATTGTGTGCTTCTTGTGTTGCATTAATCTTCGTTTAAAAAACAATAAAGTATTTAAAAGCTATCTACTGTTTTATTCCAGTTTCATATGAAAATCTTAAAAGACAACCCCCGTACAGCGGTGTTATTATACATCATAAAACACTAAATGAATACAAGCTTTGAGATGTTTCTTCTTTACTTCCATGACCTACTTTGATTGTGTCTTCTTGTGTTATGTTGGAAACACATGAGATTTGAGTTCATTTCGTTAATTAATTACCTGTGTTTATCAGCTTTAATGGTTGATTTATCGTCAAAACACTTTCGGCAAATGGGAGCGTAATATTTTTCCTTGTATGGACATATTTACATTTTATAAAATACGAAATTTTTCTTCGTATATTGTTCAAAATATATTTCCGTTTTTTATAAATTAAGCTGCCGGTAGTAAGAAAGGCATAATTTATATTCATATAAATGGAAATATTAATTATGAAATATGTTAATTTAACAGATAAAATTTATTCTTTTCATTTTTAATTAGATAGCTTTAAAAGTCAAACTAATACTTAATAATAATACCGGTAGTTTACTTAGCAGGTTTGCAAAACTAAACATAACACAAGATTATAAAACTAAGATAAACTAAAGACTCAATATCTTCATTATACATCTATTTAACGTCAAAACCGTCTTATTATTATTATCAGTGTAAGCAGTTTGATAAAGAATTGTGGCTAACAGTCTGTGAAAAAGAAAGAAACCAAAATAATTGAAGTTTGGGAAGGGTTGCAAGTAAACCTATTAAGAAACCAGGTACCAGTGCTATTTACTCAAGACGTCCTTAATTTTGCTTGACAAGTTCTTCAAAAACGACACACACACACACAGAATGACTAGAAAGTTTTCTTTACACACATCAACTACATACTCTCGCTCCCCTGGTCATGACAAGTTGAAGATATTACGATTTAATTGGGCACTCGCCACAAAAATAGAAATATATTCAATAACAGGACCCCTGCCTGAGAAAAGCAAATACCTTTATTCGTCCACGGTTGTGATGGTTGTGCGCAAAGACGCACTAGAAGATACATATATCCGCCAAAACGTTTACAATAGACTGTGACTTCATTAGTTTCGCATTCCTATTCTGTATACCATCATTAGCATTAGATATACTATTAGCTTCATTTACCTGAATGTGCTGATCACATTTAAATTAGGGAAACATCAATTTAAAATTGATTTTCCGCTGCTTAATTAATCTCCTCGTAAATACTCATATTGCCAATAAAAGCCTTATGATAAGTAAATGATGAAACTATGAATAATAAAATAAAAATATTTCGAAACACCATAAAAAGTATGTATGTAATTTATATGAAGTTAGTTTAGATATATTCGCAGAAACCTTACCTGTTTAACATTGCATCAATTTAATAAAGACGTGAGTCCTATTCCATAGTTGAAATCACATGATAAATCGCGCCAATGCTTCATCATGACTAGTATAAGTCGCCAAAAGAACGTCTCTATTAGAGTAATTGTTCACGTGCATTCATTGCTTATTCACTTATTGTAATAAGATAGAGCCTTTGTAGACTTTCACACCCGGACCACACATGGTGACAAAGACGATGCGGCTTGAGCTATATTTTCAGGACAATGGACGCGTGTTCCTGTTTTCGCAATATTGTAAATCACATGTATACACATGTTGTTTTAAATCTTCTTGCTCTTCTTGTTGCAAGTACTCTTTACTCTTTTAACCCTTGTAATTCTTATTCGTACGATCCTAGTCTATTCTTAACTCCGAAGTAATTAGTAATATTTTAAGACGTTTCTCTCCTATGCAGCTGTTGCTTGTCTCAGTACATGTAGTCAACTTACACGCATTCATAATAAAATTACTATAATAGTGAATCTAAGGCGGCCACGCCAAGGTTATTTTTGAAAGATTGTTATTTATTATTAACTCAACACCTATATTAGTACGGTCACTATTTCCGCAAATCATCCATCATGTCTTATAATTTTCTAACTCATAATATACTTTGATTATAACTTATAACTGGCTGTATGAAATTTTAAATTAGTGGATTTGCGTTTCGCAAATAACAAACCAAATAAACCGAGTCATTACCTAATATTGCTCTGATATTTATTTCTATTTTTATGCATCAGTTATTACAACTTAACTTAGCAATACGAGGACTACTCCGAAAATTTTAGTTATAAAAAAATTACGGATTTTTTTAAGGAAAATAATTATTATATATTGTTTTTAGAGATAATTTAAATTTAATTAAATTACACTTGTTCATGCAGAACCTTTTTTAAACTATCAGAAAACTTTTTTAGTATTGGGGTTAGGAAATACCGTACCACATATCAAACTATTAATCAACGGTAACATACCGATAACGTTGTAGGCGAAATCTGGAGTGTATGATGAATAAGCGGTCAGTTTCCACTACGCAAACTAGACCTTAAGCGATCACTGCACAATTTTTAGACATGAAAAAAGGCAACTTCCGTACACTGACCGGCATTTACAGTTTTACAATTTTCAAAGCTACATCTTGACCGCTTAATCGCACTTTTACCGAGAACAACATTCCTATTAACTTATCTTTATTTTCAATACTCAAACAGCTGATCGTAGGTTCATCTCAGGATCATTATTATATGTAACATAACCCTACACCAGTCTACCTGTGTTTTGTTGTTCTTCGATTGTGTAATCCACCTCCGTGTCAACTTACTTACTCGCAGGTATATGCGTAAGATAATATCTACAACAAACGAACCGATGTCTAATTCTTCTTGAACACTCCAATTTTCCTTAATTAATTCTCCTGCAGCAATGATATTATGAGCCAAAATAGCTATTGCAGGTCATCAGGGTCTTAGTTTATTTTTTAAATCCATATTTTTGATTTTATACTTTTTTATTGAAAGACATACGATCTATAACAGAAAATAGTATCTCTGCTGATAGATCTATGGTAAGTTACTTGCTGGCCATGTCAGGAGTCTTGGGAGCGACCTGCCGTATAAGAAAGCTTTTCGTGGCTTTTCTTTCTTGTTTAAGTGAATACTTACAACTAAAGATTTTACGTCGCACTTTGAACACGGGCGCAATGACTCATGGTCTGCTAATGCTCCTTGTAAGCATTAAGCTGTTGGGGATGTAAAGGCATGGATTATTATTATTATTTTAATTATTATATGTTTTAACTTTAATCAAACAAAATTGCGTCAAAATAATAGACTATTAACTGACACGCAAACATTTTTGATTCTGTCCGGCGTATTACTAAGAATATTCGAAATTCCTCTTATGTTTTCATTTACTTCATATACTGAGGAACCTTCCTCCCAATTTTAGATTGCTTTAAATTTTTCCTTTCATATTTTGTTACTAAATCTATTAGAAAATGTAAAAGTTAACTGTGTACATAAGAGATACTTTCAATAGTCACTCTTTTTACGACTATGTGAATTTTAATTAAGTACTGTCTTGATTGGAATTAAGAAAAATAATAAATTACAACATTCTTCATACAAAAATTTTACATAACAAGTTCGTTACAACCATTTTACACATACTTATGTATGTCTCAAGTAGATCCTTTTCGTTAATACACATATGAGAATATATAGTGAATATATTCTCAAGTTGGTATTTTTACGTACATACAGTAAATATAATAATAGAATGCATTACGATTTTCACTGTCACTTTCTTTTGTTGGAGATATTTGTTGTTTCCTTCAAATTGCAAACTTCTGTTGGTATATATAAAACAACTTATCAGAACAATGTCAGAAGTCAAAAGTTTATCGTACTTAACATATGAAGCATTAATTTCATTTAATAACATGATACTTAACATTTATATTATTTCCTCCGGCTTTAGATTGTGAAAGGCAATTTGAATTGTCGTAGGCTTCGTTGTAAACATGTAATCCGTTACATTTCATTAAACAAATACTTTGGAAATCGTGTTAACGTTGGAATATCTAAATGCTTCCTCATTCATAGTTTTACTACCTTTGTTATATTAAATATTATACCACACATATTAAAGTCTTCATTAAATTTAACATGAACAAGTTTGTATTGTGATAAGGAGTTTATACTCATATATAATATTAAACAAAAAGGACAAGCATGTTTATAATACCGATGATATGGGAGTGGAAAACTTAATTAGTCAAGTTAATTTAAGATGAATTAGTCACAATTAACTATACATTCTCATAATCACGAACTTTGCTATATGTATATATAAACTAAAACTAATAGTTGAATTCGGTTGTAGACATACTTCTTTGACTTCAGTTACTAATTAATTTAGAAATGCCTAACGTAATATAATAGAATATAATATTTTATTTCAATTTTATCACAATTCTGCATTACAGCCAATATATTTTTGTATTTAGGAAAAATAATTTCAAAACTTTTTATCCATGCATTTAAACGAGTCATTTGTTTTTCCTTTGGAAACACCGACTAGCCGAAGCAATTGTCTTTTTTGGAATAAAACCGTATGGAACTGCGATCTGTCTTCTGGCTCGTAATAAATTATGGTATGTCCAGCGAGCACAGCTTTCTTTCACTAAAATTATCGCGCAAAAGGATGTTGATGTTTTTCAAGTCAATATTCAGAGTAATTTAAATCTAGCAAAAAAGTGCATAACAATCTTCTCCTATCATATTACATAATCGCAACACTTTAGTAAATGCTGATAATTTTAATGGAGCCTGTGGTTGATTAACTAGATCAAGGTTGATATATGTATAACACTTTGCGACAATAATTTTCGTTTTCTGTATACGTACTTCGACCACTAAATTGTCATCATCAGCAGATAATTGAACAGTGTCGCACCTAGACAACTACGGTAAAAATACCCGTACGAAAAACAACTTCCACACGCGATCCGTACCGCTGAAAGCCAAAACGCACACTCAGTGTACGTTTTGGCTTTCAGCGATAGTAAATATTATTTTCGAATTCCCTATACGAAAATGATCCTTCAAATATTAATGTCCAAAAGACAAACCATGATATTATTTTATGGCACTAATGAACGTGTATAACTATTAAACATCGAAACATTCTCGCCGACTTAATCCACGATAAAAGTTGTAAAAGTTTATCACCCGTTATTAAATTTAATATTTATTTTTTCCATAGTTACTCAATTCAAATAACTGTACTTTCAAAACCCTAGAAGATCTACCACTTTTGCTAAATTCACATTTATAACAACAAGACATCCTTCATCCTTTTTACATTGGTATATAGTCTCATACTTTCACCCTAATTTGCAATGAATTATTTTACTTTTTTTTCTAATTTGGTCGTTATGAGCAATTGCTATTGTTCCAAATTGGTATCGCAATGATTTTATAAACTGAGAATTAATTGTCTATTTATAATTCTATCTTTCCACCAATCAATTCACATACTTTATTAAAATTTAGTCAATGTCCTATTACTTTCAGTAACATATGGACTATACAGTCTTTTGTCCATATGCATTTCAGAACAATTGATACTATTAATACATTGATTCTTTAAGTAGAAGTAAAACGAAACTTTCTTTTATTAACATAATAATATGTTAGTAGACTTTTTTCGTTTGCTTGTATCTTCACAACTTTAGGCAACTGATGCATTTTATTCTATTTGCCGGTTTTTGAAAAAACCAAGTAAAATAAATGATCTCACAGACAATATCTCAGGGGAAAACGTAAGAATCAGAGAAAATTTATAGAACATTATAAAAATCAGAACAAATTTATTAAATATTGAAGAATTAAGTGTCCTCGACTGATACAATATTGATCCTAGCACCTTTATAGTATATCGGATAAAATTATTTTTATGTTTAGTTAATCGAAACCTCTGTCTTCATATGACCTCAATGATATCAATGAAAATATAATAAGTTGCTTTTGTCTATTTCTGACATGGACATCTATGCCAAATTTAATTCTCTCTTCTCATCACGAATGAAGATAAAATATATTCTTTCATAAAAATCATTACTCTTTTTGCATCAAATATTAAAATGATCATGTATTGGGTTGGCAACTAAGTACTTTCGGTTTTGTAGTATAAAACACTTTTTTTTTAAACAAAGAATAGTTTTTAATAAGTTATATATTTTCCATTTTGCTCAATGACCTTTTGCCATCTTTCTTTCAGCTGCATGATCCCGCGCTCATAAAATTTCTGGTCCTTATCAGCAAAAAACTGAACCAGGTGCGAGTGAAGGTCATCGTCATTTGTGAAAGTTTTACCATTCAAAGAATTCTGCAAACTTCGAAATAAATGGTAATCAGATGGTGCTAGATCTACGCTGTATGGGGGATGTGGCATCACTTCCCAGCCAAGCTCCAATAGTTTCCCATGAGTTGCCAAAGATGTGTGAGGCTTTGCATTATCTTGGTGGAAAACTACACCTTTCCGATTTGACAATTCTCGCCGTTTTTCTTTGATTGCTTCATCCAGTTTTATTAATTGTTGACAGTAAACATCAGAATTGATCGTTTGGTTCCTTGGAAGCATTCAAAAAACACAACACCTTTGTAATCCCACCAAACTGACAGCATGATCTTTTTTGGATGCAATTCAGCTTTCGATGTGGTTTGAGCTGGTTTATCGTGTTTGCTCCATGATCGTTTTCGAACTATGTTACTGTACAGGACCCATTTTCATCACCAGTGATGATTCTTTTTAAGAAAGTGTCGGTTTCATTTTGTCTAAGGTCCATATCGCAAAAGTTGATTCTTTGTGTTAAATGAATTTCTTTCAATTCGTGAGGTACCCAAATATCAAGCTTCTTAACTAGCCCAAGACATTTTAAATGTTTTTCAATTGTTGTGTGCGATACATGTAGCCTCTCCGCAACCTCTCGAACAGTTATATGACGATCCTCTTCAATTATGACTTTGATTTGGTCATCATCAACTTCAGTAGGCCGACCAGAACGTTGCTCATCTTTGAGGGAAAAATCTCCAGAACGGAATTTTTTATACCAATTCTGACACGTGCGCTCTGTTAAGCAATTTATCACCATAAACTTCACATATCTTTTTGTGAGTCGCAGCAGCTTTCTTTCCTTTACGGAAATAAAATAGTAAAATATGTCGAAAATGTTCGTTTCTGCACTCCATTTAAAATTAACCCACAACTAATAGCTTTAATAAAAATCACGCACTACTTGCTTCTGAAGTTACGTCAATGTGACAAGTATCACGCGACAAACGGTAAAGTACAGCACTAACATACGTTATAGAAAAAAATATAAAATAAAAACCGAAAGTACTTAATTGCCAACCCAATACAAATGAATAATAATATAGTTGATTAATTATAAATTTAAATTGGTGAATGTAATTAGCCACCTCGATTGCTTATTTTAATATTGGATCGTACAGACTATTATTGCCTCCAGTTTAATTGTATTACACTATAACACATATTTTAAGTGAAAATAGAGAAAAAGTAAAAAATAAAGGAATAAATAGTGTTCAATCACATGATTTTCAAGGAGATCTGGTAAAAACGCTACAAATGGCGTCACAATCGGAAATTCCAAGATGACAAATATCAATATCATATGTCAATATATAATATTACAATTTTTAAATAAATCTGACATTTGGTTCAATTTCGACTGACTTTGAAAATGGGCACCTCTCTTATTTTTTGCAAACTTAGAAAATAATGAATTTCGTATATTAATAAAACATTCTTTTTTACATGAAAAGGTCATTACACAAACCCAAACAAACCTTGATATTATGCGAGATCTCCATCATCGATTAAAATGATTCAAGAATGGTTTATTGTTTGTAATTGAGACCATATAAGTGCAACTGCTACCGAATGTTCAGAGTGATCAAACTTCGTCACTACAATTTATCAAAAGCCCATAAGTCTAACAACCTCAGAGGCAAGTTTGACAATATTTAAGCACAATAGAAAATAATTTTTATGTGTTTCGTAACTACGGATAAATATTTATGCATCACTATACAACGCAGACCAAAAACCAATCTAAACTGTGCACTTCTATCACCGAATCTGCACCAAAGAAAGCTTAAGCGACTTTATTCACTGACGAGGCTATGGTCACAATTTTTTGGTTTGTATACAGTACCCTCTTAAAAGCAACTTGTAGTTTCTATTTGTCACAAATATCCAAATCTAAATATCACCAAAATCCATAAATTAGGTTTCGATTTGTATCTATATCGACCATATTTTCCAGACTTAGCCTCCAACAGACAAGGAATATCTCGACAGAGAGATTAGGCTTTAATCTAATAAAAAATAAAAAACCATTTGAAAAATATTTTGAAAAATAAAATGTTTATGAGTCAGACTGCTTACTTCATCCTCGTATTAAAAACATTAGTATGAAACAATTATGTATTATATTGGGTCTGGGAAAAAGTTCGTGGCGTTTTTCCCGATAGATGGCATTGCTTGCCGATAACTAAAGAACAACAAGTCACAGCGACACCACCGACGGCTCGTTTTTTAGATGACCTTCCGAACGTTAGTTTGAGCGTAGAAACATTGTAATCGGTGCAGTGGTTGGAAAGTTATTCGCACTTGAAAATGGAGAAGAATAATGAGAAATTTCGCTATATTCTGCAATATTATTATGATAAGGGGAAGAACGCTGCGCAGGCTTGTGATAAAATTTGTGCTGTGTACGGTGAAGGTACTTTATCGAAATCTGTTGCGCGGAAATGGTTCGCTCGCTTTCGTTCTGGAAATTTCAATGTGAAAGATGAGTCACGCTCCGGTCGTCCAATCACTGAAAAATCTGATGAAATTCTTGAAAAAGTCCAACAAGATAAGCATATCAGCAGTGTCGATATTGGCATGGAGCTAGGCATTGACCACAAAACTGTTTTGAACCATTTACACAAAGCTGGTTACAAAAAAAAGCTTGACGTATGGGTTCCTCATGAGTTGAGCGTGAAAAACATGATGGACCGAATTAACATCTGCGATGCGCTGCTGAGACGGAATGAAATCGAGCCGTTTCTGAAACGTTTAATAACCGGAGATGAAAAATGGATTACGTACGATAATCGGAAGCATAAAAGATCGTGGATAAAGGATGGTGAGCCGTCACAAGCGTTTGCTAAGCCAACATTGACGCCAAAAAAAGTGATGCTGTGTGTATGGTGGGACTGGAGGGGAATCGTCCAGTACGAGCTACTTCCAACTGGTCAGACGATTGATTCTCAACTCTACTGTGCACAACTAGAGAGATTACGCCAGGCGATTGAAAGAAAACGGCCCGAATTGATTAATAGGAAAGGTGTTGTCTTCCATCATGACAACGCCCGACCACACACTTCTTTGATGACCCGTCAAAAATTGAGAGAGTTTGGTTGGGAAGTTTTGATGCACCCACCTTACAGTCCGGATATAGCACCCTCTGACTATCGTCTGTTTCGATCTCTGCAGAACTCTCTCAATGGAATTAAGTTGGTTTCAAAAGAAGCCTGTGAAAACTACTTGATTCAGTTTTTCGACCAGAAACCACAGAAGTTTTTCACCGATGGGATCATGGATCTACCAAAAAAATGGCGAAACATTGTCGATAATAATGGAGCATATTCGGTTTAAATGAATTCGTCCACGCGCCATGCGGGGACCAGTTGAATTTTACTGAAAAAACGCCATGAACTTTTTCCCAGACCCAATATTTTACTAATATACATATTACACTTTGTTAATTACATAATATTACCTTAAATGAATGAAGAATTTCTCTCGACTTCGCAATTTGCTAGCGGTGCATAAGCGAAATATGAGAGTAACATTTATCGCTTTTATTTTCAACCGTACGGCTTGGACAACGTTTTTCATAATAGTGTTAATGTATGTAGATCTAGATTTCTTCCAAATATGACTCAATTTTTTGTTGTACTTGTCCTCCAACTTTTCCAATGACGTTGCTTAATTTTTTAATGCAATCGTTCAATATATGTATTTTAGAAGTATTAAATCGAAGTACACAAATTTCCAATGTTAGTTTCAAAAAACTTCAATTGTCGCTGAACGCTTTGAATGCATAGAAGTTCTTTGCATTCATCAATGCTATGGGCATAATTTAATATATTTTAAACAAAATTCTGCTAGTTGATTTTGAGAATAAAATCCACGTCTTTATTCATGATCGATATTTTGTAATGACTGGAAGGGCTGGCAACAGAAATTTACGTTTTTCTTTGCAAAGCGCAACTCTTAGTGTAGATCTCCGGTGAATTTTTCAAAAACTAAATTTACTAGTATCTGCCAACTACATCTGGAAACTTATTCCTGACGCATTTGCAGATTCTACACAAGGCATGTGCAGCATAGCATGTTAGCATACAATTTCTTAAGTAACTTCCTTGTTTTTTTTTTAAAATAGTAATAATAGTGTGTATTTGGCATTGGTCGAAAAATGAATTCTGAACAATGAACAAACATCAAATTCTATTTTAAGCTCGGTCAGTTGTATACTGAAACGTTTAATTTGATGAAACAAGTTTATGGGAATGCGTGCCTATGACGTATGAGTGTGTATGAGTGGTATAAATGTTTTAAAGACGGTCGTACGAACATAAATGACGACAAACATCCTAGTGCAAAAAAATCTGTTTACGGAAAGTAACATCGAACTTGTACGTAAATTTATCAGAAATGAGCCGAAATCCACATTACGATACGTGGGAAATGGAACTAAATATTTCCAAAGATTCAATTCATCGCATTTTGACACAGCATTTTGGACTAAGAAAGATTTGTCCAAGGTTTGCACCATACGAGCTAAATGAATTCAACATTGTACAGACTTAATTAACGACTCAAAAAAGGACTAAAACTTCAGATATTCTATTGTAACTGGCGATGATCCAGAGACCAAGGGTCAAAACTCTGAATGGAACTATCAAAGCGAAGAAAGACCGAAAAAAAACCGTTTCGAGGAGTCGAAAGTGAAGACAATATTGATTTGTTTTTATGCTTGGTAGTCAAACAGTCAATGCTGTATATTATCTAGGTGTTATGAAGCTTCTTTTGGCACGTATTCGTTGTGTACGCCCTCAATATCGTGAAAATGGTAGCTGGCGTTTATTACATGATAATGCACTCATCGCTCGACGCTTACCACGGATTTTCTAACTACAAATGGCATTTTAACCATCAACTATTCACGTTACAAGTAACCCATACGTACTAATTATAAAGATTTAGTTCAATCAATCCTGTTTATTACCTTTGTAAATATCTTGGAGAAATAGTATTTTCGTAACGTTGAATCATCTGGGATGAGTTTCTACATGTACTGAAGTTGCTTTTGCATTAGTATTATTTGATTTCTTTAAGGAAATGTTTGCTGTTAAAAATGCTTCACGTAGTTTTTCGACGAACAAGTCTTCCATTGAAGATGGTTCGAGTTTATCTTTATGGGTCTTAGTATTGATATGTTACATAAAATGGGATTGCATTATATTCAAACAAATTTTACAATACATTTCTTTGTCACAAATATCCAAGCAGACTTTGTTACTAGTGTCTGTAATCCAACTGAACACCGTGTGCGAAGTCAGCTCTGTGGTATTTCTTTAAAACCCTTAACGACAACTATTGACTAAGTAATATGTCCTCAAAAACAGACGACAACGTCCAATAAATGTTCGTAATGAAATTATGGTGCAATTAAAAATAATCTCATAAATAAAAAGTTTTTAATTTAATGTAGTTCACCGTAATTAAAAAGGTTGTTCGAATCGCTACGGCAATTAAAATATATTGGTAGACACATATGTACACTTCTGCAGTATAAACTGTAAACTGAAAAATAGTATAACAGTTATATAACACAAGAAATACGATATTTTTGTCTACAGATTTAAAACAGTAAAAGTTGACTGGTTAAATATTAAAGATAGTATGCATATCCGGAACCATTTGTAACACCGAACAAGCATCGTAGAATTATTTAAATAACGCCTACCAAAGTCTCTTTATCCAGCAATCGATCATGACTTATCCTACGTTCACCCTCTATATCTAACATATGATCATCTTTAATAAACTACTCAATTTTGTGTTATTTTATTTAGCACTTCCTTCTCATTATATGTTGCTTTACTTAATCAATGTTTCATTGAGAATGGCTTTTTAATAATTAAGTTAATTGGAACAAATAATATTTAACCGTATAATCGTTGCGACATGTTTAAGCTTTCCATTCTGAAATTTATGAAGCTGTACCAATAGTAGTAGCCTTGTAAATTACTATTACTACTACTAGTACTCATTTATTTACGACAGCCCATAGTAAGTTCCAGCATGAAAGTTTTGCCTGCCGTATTATATGTTAAAAATAATTTCCATAAATACTTATGATTTTTCTTGACAGCAAATTTCAATTTCAAACATATCAGTTACATATCACGAACTAGAAGGAACAATTGAATTGAATAAGTGAATTGCTAAAAAGTGAATTACTAGAGAAGTGAAAATAACAGTACAAGAACGTTCTAAAAAAACAACTTGCAGAAAATGGCAACCATATGTTTCGGTCCGCCCCCGTTACCACCCAACAAAAAATCCTTGTTGAGCAATAACGGTCACAATCGAAATCGCAAACACAGTCACGGTTTCTTGTCGTCGACTTATCACAGTTTTCGCGATCCGGTCGAGGAAAACGAATTTATCGTGATGGCATCGGAAGACATAGAACTGTCCGAGTGTCCTCCTCCAAGAGCCACTGCAAACGGCGGAATCGAAATGACCGGAAAACGTAACAAGAAAGTCACCCACACGAATTCACTGATCCGTACTAAAGGTGAAAAAATTACGATAGTCCGCAGCCATTCAGACGGAAATCTACACAAGAAAAAGTCCATCGGTCCGATGACCATCAACAAGTACATTAAGGTATTGAGCGGCAGTTGGAAGAATCTCCTGAATTGTAAGTTACACTAATTATACAAATGGTCAATTTAGTTCTTAATTTTAATAAATAACTTTTCTTGCGCATTTTTGCATTATTAATCAACTTTTAGGAAGATGCAAATCTTTTATTTGTGACAAAATTTTACTGTAGATTATTATAATTTTATATTTATTTTTAGTTTGATACTTATTTCATATAATTGGAATCTTGGTACCAATATAATCATTTTCTGTTGTAGATAAAGCAAGATTTCTATCCTACAAAAACTATTGGTTTTTTCCGTATAAATGTACAATATTAACTTTTTGATTTAATTCGCAATATATTTATTTGAAAGATATAAAGGAAATTACGACAGATAATTTAGTTTGTTTAACTACAAGTTAGAAAAGATATAATGAGAATATAACACACATCTGTTTCCATAATGCAATTTATGGCATGTTAATAGACTCGAATTCTTTGAAACATTCTGCGTTATCTAATAGTAAAATTGAAACGTATCTTATTAACCAGTGATTTAATCATATTACTTCCCCCCTCTTCAGTAATGAATGTGCAACATCTTTCCTAACTCGATAATAAGCAAAGATTTTCAAAACAAAAGTTTGGGTTACATTTTACATTAATTATTTCATATTAATTATCAAGATGTATGTAATTTCATTCGGTAAGAAAATTATTTTAAACTGAATATTGTTATTACGTTTGTTACTAAATCAATGACAAAACCACACCATGTAAATATGTTTTATAGCATATTATGTCAATATTATTGAACGATTAATAAGAAAATCAAAATTAAATATTCTAACAAAATAGTACAAATTTGCAAATCACTGGAGGGTAATTAGATATAATAATATATTCACTATCGGGTTAATACCACAAAGAAAACTTACCAATATTAAGAGAATGAGGGAATTAGCCAACGATGAACATGAAAATTTCATAATCTCTCTTTTAAAAGAGGGATTATGAAATCAAAATTCTTTGGTTCTATTCATGGCACTAAGACTCAGTCTGAACTACATTTTACAAAGGAAAAGTAAGTAGTATCTAAATAGGCTTCGGATAGATGTTATTGAAATATAATAAGCAGAAGTAGAACTTTTCTTAAAAATTAAATAATTTATTATTGAATGTTTTAGTTTGTTTTTGGAAAGATTGAGTTTTAAATTTACAATTAAGAAGTGTAATCCCGAATTTCTTCTTTACAATTTCAGCGTTAAAAGTTGACCATATTGATATTGTGACATTAATAATTTTACAAAGCGAATACAAGATATTTATTATTCAAATGATAATTTAAGAGTTTGCTAAAAGAGCCTGTAAAATTTCTTATACGGTTTGGTTGAATAGATATAATTAAAACGAATGCTAGTTAACACCTATATAATTTGCACCATTCTTTACCTCTCTTCAACTAATAAACTAGCTACGTTTTGAGGAGTTTTGATTTCTTCTATTTACTGTTCTGGCCAAATTAGTTCCATTTTACATAGTCGTATCAAGCGCTTTTTCGTGATTATTTTGTACTGGTTTTGTAGACATCTTTCATATTTTATTATAAATTTTCAAACAATTCTTTTAAGGTATCATTAATTACTTATTATATGTAGTAACTCTCTTTATATACCCTAATTCATTATACCCATGATTTTAGTATAGATATTATGATGGTGTTTCAACCTTAACAAGATGCCTTTGCTTTGATACCCTTTTTTGCGCAAAAGAATACAGAGCGGAAATTGGTTTATTAATTGCAGTTGTGTTGTAATCAATTTGCTTTACGGTTTCCAGATGTAAATATTAATTACGTCTGTTGACACAAACTGAGAATTAAAATCAACAGGTTGGCCTACTTTGTTAACACAGGATGCTGTTGATGTCCAAGTTCATGTTAAACGAAGTTTAATGTGATCTTTATAAAAATTATTGACACACACAGGCAATTTTAATGAAACTATATAACAATTAAGAATGATGATGAGTTGAATGATACTTAAAAAGTGCATCCAAAATTTTCGTTGTATCAAAACTGTATGTTTATGTCGCTGAACCTAGAATAACTTACAGTAATCCGTTCAATAATCATTTATATGATAATGACAATCATTTTAAGTAACTGAAAGCCTTACATTCAGTTAAAATTGGTATGTAGGTAGTAGAGTTGGCACTGCGAACGCTCAATCTGCGACGCGTGTTTCGAAGAAGTGCAAAATGTTTAACAGATAATAAATATAAACAAACATACCCTTTTAAGTAGCATTTTCGGTATACAGATGCATAAAATGGATAAAAATGGTTAAATGCAATTTTAAAGCGATTTTCTTTTACTTTTTTGCCATTTCGTCTACTACGTACATGTTATAATTGTTTTTGTGTAAGATACTTTTTGACTTCATCCAAGTCTGTATAGCTGCTTTTGTTAAAGAAGTGAATGATATTTTCTATTCGGTAATGATATGGGGCATTATCCATTACAATAACAGTGTTATTCGGTTATTTTTTCAGCACATCACAAAATCACTTTTCGAAAATATTAGCATTGATGTCCTCGTGAAGATACCAGTTCTTTTATAATATACTTATAAAAGTTAGAAGTGCTCCTGGTACAAAACTGTTTTCAGATGCTATATATCCAATAAAGCTTGAAGTTTATTATATAATGTTGCGGCCCAATCACCGATGATTGATAGTAAAACAAAAGCCCGTCTCCTTACCAAAAATGATCTTTTGCCTGAGCTTCAGGGTGCTAAAAACTAGCGCAAAAGCCTCGAAGAGTTAGGTATAATTAGATTAGAAAAAGGCTCCGTAGTATTGTTTTCCCGAAAGCCACTTGCCAATACTGAAACAAAGGGGACCCACAAAAAATACGTTCCTTTCCTTTACTATCTTAAAATCAAAAGTTACTTAATTGTTCGGTAAAAAGAACTATGAATTTGAGAAATCAATTTACTCTTCATCAGAAAGAGAAAGAAACTATAATAATTCAAGTAACCGAATCTGCTTTATACGAGGTCTGATCAAAAAATAACCGTTATTTTCAAATTTCATGAGTTACGTATGTTCGATTTTCGCATTTTTTTCCGTTATGTTGGTACACATGTCTGTTATATATGTTGGCAATATCAGCCATTTTGGATTGTCAGTTTGCTTTTGACAGATAAAAAGGTTAGTCGTGTTTTGGTGTGCTCTTCGATTTTTTACTATTCGAAAAAATGGATCAAAGAAACTGTATTAAATTTTGCGTTAAAAATGGAATAAAGTTCTCCAAGGCACTTGAAATGTTGACTGTGGCATTCGGCGAGTCTACTTTGTCTCAAAAAAGTGTTTATAAGTGATACAAGCGCTTTACAGAAGACCGAGAAAATGCACGCCAAGTTCGATCAAATGTGAAGGTTTTGTTCACTATTTTCTTCGATTACAATGGCGTGGTGCATCATGTGTTCTTACCTACAGGTCGTACGGTTAATAAGGAATACTACAAGGAAGTTATGCAACGTTTGCGTGAAGCAATATGGCTCAAACGATCGGAATTGTGGAAAAAAATCATGAATTCTGCAGCACGATATTGCACCAGCTCACACACCAATACTTGTTCGTGATTTTTTGGCCAAAAACAACACCCTAATCATGCCTCAACCACCTTATACACCAGATTTGGTTACGTGCGACTTTTTCCTCTTCCCAAAACTGAAAACACCGATGAAAAGAAAGCGTTTTGCTACGATTGAGGAGATAAAAGAAAAATCGAAGCTGTTGGGGATACCAAAAAGCGCGTTTCAGAAGTGTTTCGAGGATTGGAAAAAACGCTGGCATAAGTGTATTATATCTGAGGGGGATTACTTTGAAGGGGACAGTTATTGATGAATAAATAAATACTTTTTGAAAAAATTGAAAATAACGGTTATTTTTTTATCAGACCTCGTATATAGACACAATAAATTTAATGTACACTAAACTAGGTGGTCATATATATAACAACAAGCTCTAGAACAGCCCTAATTATTCTCCAAGTATTCGAATAGATGGTTCATAATGACCATTCATTAAAAAAACAAAACTTATACAAGTGTTATAATAAGCACCTCTAAACCAGAAGGAAACGTTGAGTCCGACAACCGGTAAATTGTACATATATGGTATATTATCTAATCAGTAAACAAGGGCAATAGAAAATAAATGATCGCCTGTCTTTAAACTGCACGATTATGAAAACTAGGTAATCGGTAACTAATAATCAGCTGGTTTCCAAAGAAAGTAGCTATTCTAAATTATGAAATATTTATAAAGACTTATTAATAAAACAGCTGGTTTTTAAATAAAGTATTGTAGCTATTTTAAATTATGAAATATTTATACAGATTAATTAATAAATTAACTGACTTTCAATATATATAAAGACTAATTAAAATTTACCGAGGTCCCTAGAACTTGGTCGATCTGATACTCCCCTTTGCCTCGAGACGGTGAGCAATACACCGCACCTCCCTTAAGGCAGCAATTCAAGATTGGTTTATTATACTAGATTCAATTTCTCCTAGAGTGACTGCTCTACCATCAAAATAGCACCACTTTCAGCTGGTCAAGTGACACGTGTTCAACACAGAAGGCAAAATTTTAAGCCACATAAAATCCCTAAATTTAATGGGAGAAAAGAGAGGAAAAACATAATTAGTCGAATGCAAAACCTGTGATTCCTACCTCTAATTGTATAAAAGGCCATTTAACAAGAGTAACTTCTTTCGTGAAAAAAACAAGAGGCAAATTAAAAAATGAACCCCCGTTTTCGCGAAGCCGCACAATTATTAACTGATTTTAAAACATCTAAATCCTAAGTTGATAAATTTAATCGATTGGCATCTTATATTTTAACATATTGTCGTACAAAAATTCCTTTCGTCAATAATATCCACAGTCCGACATCCAGAACTTATTTGGTGACAAATGAACTTAACGATCGGATGTTTAGCACACGAGAGGGAACGCAGTACCTTGATCATGATGAGTATATACGACGATCGCTTAATGTCCCGACCAAAAAAATGGAGAAAAGGTTAGTAAATTACAAAATCATTACTACGACAATCAGTTACAAAATACTTTGGAGGCCCTAAAATACTTAGTTCGACTATTAGCACAGTAAATTAATCAAAGCAACCAAAAACACCCCTCAAGAAGAAAGTGCATATTTCCTACAAATTCATCTTTCGATATTAAAAGAAGAAAACAATTCCGATCAATCGTGAATAATTGCAAGGAACGATTACCTAAATTAAGAAATTGATAAAGGCAGGGCCGTAATAAAATTAATTGGAATAACACGCAAACCACAAGAAACTACAAAATAACAGTGAATCTCATGAAAATGTGAAAATTGTCTAATTGAACTGTTCTCAAAATCACAATATTGATGTCTACAGCGATATACACTGCAGGCCATAAGTTTGGAATCACTTGCATAAGTTAGGAATCACTTCTGAATATAATGAAAATATTGTAGTGGCTTTAACAAACATTGTAAAAATAAAACAATATTAATATACCAAAACGTTTTATTATAAAATAAGCAGGAAAAAAAGCAAATTTTATTTATTTACATCCACTTATTTTTATTATCAACTAAACGGACTTTTCATCGAAATACCCTCCTTTTGCTTTAATGACGGCAGCACACAATCGCGGTAAACGAGACACTAATTTTGTAAGGGTTTCATTGGGTATATTTGCCCAAGAATCTTGTATAACTTGCCACATGTGAGTCTGGGACGTCGGACACTTTTCACGCACTTTTCTATCCAATTCTTCCCACAACAGCTCTATTGGATTGAGGTCTGGCGATTGTGCCGGCCAAACCATGTTTTGTAAAACACCGTCAGCTTCCTGTTGTTGGAGATATCCTCTACATAAATGAGAAGAATGTTTTGGGTCGTTGTCTTGCATGAATATAAAGTTTTCTCCAAGTAATCTCAGACCGGAGGGCACAGCGTTGTGTTCGAGAATCTGTCTGTAACCCTCCTTTTTCAAAACTCCGTCGATTTTCACCAGATCTCCTACACCAGCCGAAGAAAAACATCCCCAAACCATTACAGAACCGCCACCATGTTTTACCGTGGGCACCACACATTGCGGTAACATTTTTTCCGTAGCAGTTCTTCTTACAAATATCCGACGTCTGGAACCGAAGACCTCGTACTTTGATTCGTCGGTCCATAGTACTTTTTCCCACTGTTCTATTGTCCAATCTTTGTGTAACTTAGCCCATTGTAGCCTTTTTATTTTATTTTGCGGACGTAGAAGCGGTTTGAGAACTGCTACACGTCCCATCAGTCCAGCCGCTCTGAGCCACCTTTTTACTGTGGTTAAAGAGATCCGAGTTTCGCGCTCCCTGTTAAACTCACCGCGGATTTGCGAGGCCGTTAATCTTCTATCTCTTTTCGACGTCAATATAATTGTCTGATCTTCTGCAAGAGTTGTAATTTTTGGTCTTCCTGATCGTTTTCTGTCCGTATACCCTCCAGTAGACTGGTATCTTTTAATTGTATTTTGTACACCTTTGTACGATATCTTCATTCTTTTCGCGATATCCCGTATAGAATCTCCCCGATTATGATGACTAATAATTTCTACACGTTTTTCTAGCTATATCTGCTTTCTCTTCGCCATAATCAAACGATGTTTACTGATTCTACACACTTTTATGTGTCTACACACTTTAAATGATACGAAGCAACTAAAATATTCTCATTACTTCAAAATGTATAAATACTTATAAATATAAAAACTAAATGTAATTACAAAAGGTTTATGCGGAAGGGTCTGCAATAAAATTTGTCCATTCCAGGTAATCGTTCATTATGCAGAAATATTACCTGCTCGAATAAATAATACCGCACGCAGAGTTTCCTTAATCTCTGGTTATTTTCCAACTATTAATGCATTTAAAACTACATCTTTTATGTAAAGCTTTATAATGTACTTAAGAATAATCCTTTGTACTTATATCAAAGTAATACGAACGTAACATAGATAAATTTTAATTTTTATGAATTTACTGGAACTGATTCCAAACTTATGGCCTGCAGTGTACATAAAATATGAACGAAAGTTAAAAAATAAGCAAGTACCAGATACCCAGACCCACACCCTCGACCTATTGTGTGCCTTATTTATGTTCCGTCAATATAAAATACTATATAGCCAAATGGATTTCTCTTTGCGTTCTATTAACATACTCTTTCTGTTGTGCTTATATAGCTGCAATAGTAAAATGAACATAATATATGTATATGCTACAGAAACAATTTGCATTGTTTACTTACCTGAAATTAATTTTCTACATTAATGATTATAATATAATTTTCAAAATATCTGGGTGATTTATATATATATATATATATATATATATATATAAATATAAATATATATATATATATTATTTTGAACATCATATTATACACATAATAGTACGCCAAATAAACGAATGTTAAAAGGAATTATTCAAATATTAATAACACCCTATTTGCTACGTATATTACAAGGAATAACGCTTTCTCATCAGTTGCCAATGTTGCCAGAGCGTATGTAGACAAACACTTTAAAGGCAAATCACCAAGATTTAAAGTATTTGTCGACATACGCTCTGTCAACCTTGTTGCCGACTTAGCGAGATAAACGCGCCCTTGTTCTGTCGTTTAGCACATTCATGTATTGTAGGATAGAGGAAGGCAATGCATTTCATCATTTTTCTGTTTCGAAAAGGTACGACCTTACAAAGGAATCATTCATTAATAACACAAATTTACCTTATTATAGGTGTTATTCCATGAAACGTACGTAGTAAACAGAGTATTATTAACATTTGAACGATTCCTTTTAATATTCATCCAATGGCATTCACATAACAACAATAATCTAACAAAGCGGCCATGTGAGCGTGTGTCATCCGAGACCAATAATATCAGCTGGTTTTGGCAAGTAGTTTTAAAAGAGGTCAGTGTAATTAGGGAACAAAGTATAGTGTAATTGAATAAATATGGAATACACTTACTATGTATACTAACAAAATAAATAATTAATACTTTAGCGCATTAAAATTAATAATCATTCGTTTCATAGTAAAAAGTCCTTTTAGGAATTAGAATAATTATGAGAAAACATTTTTAGAGGATCCACAATTGATGATACAGTGGTTAATACTTCCAAAACTATTTACTCAAGTAGGAAATCATCACTTTATCAAATTTCAGTTATTTAGAACTTCCTTTTACGATAACAATTTTTTCTTGGTAATATTACGTTCTGAGGTAATTTAAAAAATGTTCAGATATTAGATGTAATTTATTCTAATCGAAGGACATTAACTTATAATTATATCCTAATTAAGGGACTAAAGAAAAATAAATATAAGTAGTAACATTTCTAGTAATTATGGACAACACGTTTTTCGTTCCAATAGATATAATTTTCTAAAGCAATAATTTAAATTCTGTTCACTTTTTATATATATTGACATTAGAACGATTTAAGGTAGTAAACTGTAAAGATTGTAATTTAAAATACAAATTATGTAGCTTCGTTTTTAGCACATCCTGTACTTAAAATATTGAACTTATAATGGTAAAAATAGTTGTGTGATTAAAAGTTTTTATTTTTGTTCTCCCGCAGGCTAGAATAATAATAAAATAGGAAATACGCTTTACGGGCGAGTACGCTGCAGTTAATCTACACAAAAGTAGTAATATGAAGCAAGAAAACGATTTTACTATGATTATGGCATACAGTTATTCATAAACATAAACCCCAAGGACTTTTTTCTGCTTTTGTTTTATAGGTATTACAAAGTCTAGTTATATGAAATTACTTGGAGCTACACCACTTACAAATGAAACTATTAATATTAGACAAATGTGAAACAATACATATTGCCAGTTAGTCGTGTTTTTTTAAGTTTGAGGATATACTCGACGATTAAGATTCTCACAATGTTCGTCTTCTAACATAATGCAAGCTGCGAGGTCTTCCATATGCTAAACGAACAATGAACGCCGTCTGTAGAATGTGCACGCGGTATTTGTACTCTAATAGCAGTGACATATATTATCGATGTCCATAAATAGTGGTATTCCTTTTATATACATATATATTTACGATCTCTTATTGCTTTTCCGTTTTTGGTACAGTATTGAAATCATTTTGTAGGATTCTAAGAGATGTTATTCCTGTAATATCGTCTCACTAATCAATGTCTTATGTGTGTATATTTCGAAGACAATAGAGAAGGAAATTTATTTCTATAAGTGTTGTGTTATTACTATTAATTACTCTTGCGCACATTATTATCCTATTTATAGATTAATTATAAACTTCATAGTTTGAAAAGGCTGTAATGTAAATTGGTAAAATATATTCTATGAGTTCTCATACCTGAGGCCTGAACACATATAATAACGATTTTTGAAATTTTTATCGTATAAAATTGATAGTATTTATCCAGAGGAGAGTTCAGACCATGATCAACTGCCAGAGAAATACAATTATGTCTCGTTGATAGAGAGAACATTACAGCGCCAAATTACTAATAAATATTTTACAACACAAAATTAATTCTCCTGTTCTAGTCTTCCTATTTTACAAGAGCAGGCAAAATGTATTGCTCCTCAGCAATACGCTCTTTCAAAGGTTTGATGAAATTCTGCATAACAAATTGAACTGACTTTCTAAGTAACCTCGTAGAAATGAATCCGGAACAATAATAACGGAAAATCTTGAAGACCAAGAAAGGGTACCATTTTTTGCAAATAGTTCGGTGACGAATATCATAAAACATCCTTACTTATTCTTATAATATGACTAGTTGCACCACTAGTTGCTGGAACTAACAATTCTGTTGCAACTCTTTTTTAATTTGCTTTCAAAATAATCGTATAAAAAACTTCCCAGTAGAATAGGTTAACCTAATTTTACTGGGTTGAGTTGTATTCTATTTTACAATGTATTTTAAAATTAAAATTGAAAGTTTTTTATACGATTATTTTGAATTAGCCAGTGTATGACTCCTTTTAGTTCACACTCCTGAGGAAGCTGTAAAGGTTTGGCAGCGAAATATAGAGTATTGAAAACTAAAATTGTTTGAGTCTTTGTTCAACAGACCGATACAGACATATATATAACATTTGATTTGCAACTACATAAATCAAATGTTGCTTACACTACAAGACAAATTAAATATTACAAAAAGCATATAAACGTAAATAAAAATAATAGTACACAATATAATCGCATATATATACCTATGAAGAAGACATAACTTTGAACCATATGAGTTAAGGGAGACTTTCATAATACATTTGTATGAAATCCAGGAACTTGAGGAGATTCCATGAAGCATCAAAGATGGAATTGTAAAGTACACTGTCCGGCAAAATCTATTGTCATTTTATTTTTCTATTAAAAAGAAATCGAATCAAATAGCTTTTTTGTGAGGAAAGAGAAGGCTTTTGAATTTTCTTTACACACCTTCACACTTGTAAATATAGAACGCTCGTTAATAGTAGTACACCGGAGTGCTCTATACTTGCTTTCCTATATTTTCTTCCCCAAAATTTTATCTCAAACAAAATTCTTCGCCTTTGCTTTATTTAATTCGCTTTTTAATTATAAATAGAACAATTAGGAGTGTATCATTTATGGAAATAATTCTCATAAGGAATAAATATAGATATATTTTTGCAGAAAGCAAATATGAAATGTAAGAAAACTTTTGTCAAAAACATAAATAATGCCAATAATGCACATCTTAGTTTCGAACATCAGAAAGTTTTTGAGCAAATATTATTGACAATATTAATGAAGTAGATCTTGTTAACTTGTTCTTATGAGTAAATATAAAAGAGAACTCGTATTTGATATTTATCTGGAATTGTAAAATAACGTAGGTGTCGTACATATTTAAAAAAATCAATCCTGCCTTTATGCTTGTAATGGTAATTTAAATACCTTTAAAGTTTCGGTTACAACTAATTTTAAAAAGCATGTATGTATGTACATAAATTATGCTCTTTGATTCTAATTAATGTCAATTATAATAATTCATATTTATGTATACGGACAAACATTCGTGACATTCTCTTAGTAATAGTTTCAAAGCAACAGTACCAGAAATGGGACGTTCCATCAGGTGCATAAATCCTTGTAAATACCCTTTGAAACAATTTTAAAATTAGATCTAGCCACCTTAGAAGTTACAAGACATCTAGTGAATTATTTATTCTATCTCCAATGAGAACATGGTATCAACTCATAAATTTTCATTTCGAACACTAAAGAGTTTACCAGGGGGCAGCTAACAGTCGTAAAAAACCTTTAATAAAAATTCAAACGCCTTCACCAGAATAAAATAAAGAAAGTAAGGGGAACTATCCTTCGGCCAAAATAAGTATACATTTTCCATATCAACAATTTTTTTAATTTTCTATCAGAAATATTAATTTGATTAATATCTCCTAACGATAAATGTTATTGTTATAACAACGAAGTATGCTTCGGCATCAACATCTTTCTTAGATTTAATAAAATATAAATAGTATGTTCTAATAAGGAATAAGAATTATTCACTGTCCAAAAGATATTAGTAATATATTAGGAAAGACGTTATTTATAAAAAGGCTGTTGTTTTTCAAACAGTTATTCGAAGACAATAATTCGAAAATTAACACCGAATTCGTAATATCTCATATAATTTTATAATTTCAGTTATAACACAACAATATATATTATATGTAGATATGTACGAAGGGAATCACAAACGTTTCAAAATGGTTTCCACCACATTGTTTATTCTGCAACTCTTTCAGGCTTCTTCTGATACTTGGGCATATTCATCATCCTTGCCCTAAGAAGATCTCCATTGTTGGAAGACGTGGATCCTTCACATGGAGAACTATCGCGAAAGTTCAATGGCCTTATAAAATGGATATTTCAACATACTAAGCCACGTTCTTCCTAATTACTCGATATAGACTTTGGAACAATATAGGCCGAAGCACTGTCACGGTGGAGAAACCAGACGTTCTGATCTTGAGTAAGAATACAAATTTTTGAATGCTTTTCTGGGTAGACACTTTTCAGTGTACCTTTTCGCGGCGTCTACGAAAAAGAGTAGGTAGTCACCCTGTTGTGGTACTTACTGGTACTTCGTTTTAGACCACGATAACATTACCAGCTGTTTACACTTCCACATTTCGAGAACAATTATCACTGACGTGGCAATGAATAGCCAGCTGTAATTGAGCAAGCCTCAGCCTAGAGTGAACTTGCCACAGCGTTCTATATTTGATTGGCTCATATTGCAAAACTTACATACGTATATATTTAGCTATGAAATAATAGAAAAATTAGATATATGTATGTATCACTTCTACTAAAGATAAATTCAAAATACGATGTGTAAAGTAAAAACCTCGAGAAGTTCGCTATCTATGATTTGAAGAATATCATGTTGCTTGAACGCATTATCGCGCTACAAATAGAAATAATATTAGAGGAAGAAATATATTAAATGATATGTTACTTAAAAATTTAAGAAAATGCCTGTTTCTGAAATTGTCGAACGTGTGTGCCTTTGGTCAATTAGGAGCAACTGTAACGCCAATCACACGGATACTTTTTTCATATCCAAATGTTGGTCTAAGAAAGGGTTTTCCAATAAGGACTTGACAACTTTTTTTCAAAATAAAATGCAGACCATTTGAGATATTTCAAAAACTTTATTATCGGGTTGAAGTACAATCAAAACATTTATGAATGGAACTCGACTTCGTTCATATGGCCACCGCGGGCACGTTTGCAGCGGTCGATTCGGTGGACCCAATTTTCGATGACTCGGCCACACAATTCGACCGAAACGGCTGCTATTTCGCGTTTAATGTTGGCTCTGAGCTCTTCCAACGTTGTTGGCTTGTTGGCATAGACCAATGAGTTGACGTAGCCCCAAAGAAAAAAGTCTAGAGGCGTTAAATCGCACGAACGAGGCGACTGGTCCATTTCTTGAGATAACACGCTCATCAAACTTACTCTTCAATAAATCGATTGTAACGTGTGCTGTGTGGCTTGTGGCACCGTCCTGCTGAAACCACATGTTGTCCAAGTCCATATCTTCCAATTCGACCCAAAAATAATCGGTAATCATATCGCGATAACGATTACCATTCACAGTAACGTGACAATCATTATCGTCGACGAAAAAATATGGCCCTATGACGCCGCCGGCATGCAAACCGCACCAAACAGTTATTTTTTGTGGATGAAGTGGTGTTTCATGAAGCACATGTGGATTTTCACCCGACCAATAACGCATATTTTGCTTATTGACGAACTCAATGACCCAAAAATGAACTTCGTCACTGAAAATGATTTTGCGATGAAATTGATCATCTTGGCGCATCTTTTCCAGAGCCCAATCGGAGGACGTACGTCGCTTCAAATGGTCCATCGGCTTCAATTCTTGAGTCAGCTTGATCTTGTATGGGTGTAAACCAAGATCCTTACGCAAAATTCGCCATAAAGTGGTCTGGGCGATGCCCAACTCTTGAGAACGCCGTGTAATTGACTGATTTGTATCATTTGCTACGGACGTTTCAACGGCAGCGATATTTTCGACACTTCGACCAACCCGTTGTCTCACTGGCACGGCAACATCACACAACGAATATGTAGACTCAAATTTTTGCACTAAACTTGTTACTGCCTGTCTACTAGAACGAGAATTACGACCGAACGCTCTTAAAGTAGTGGTCACCGACTCCGAATTTCTATAGTAAATTTTTATAATTTGCAGACGTTGTTCGTTCGTGTACTTTACCATGATGAAAATGTTAAGTTTACTGGATAAATTGACAGTGACAGTTCGATGATTAGTGAAAGGGTGCGTTCACAAATTGAATTAAAAATTGTCAAGTCCCTATTGGAAAACCCTTTACAAGCATAACAAATACCTTCAATTTCATTATATTTAACCGTAACGGCCTTCATATTTGAAAATTTCTATTGTTTTCTGCATTGCGAATGCATTGTTTCCATTGGAAACGTTATTTATGTAAACAATGATGTTATGAAAAAGTCGTTGAAATTGCTTAATTTCCTTTAGTCGACGCTTGTTTAGTTGGTTAAAATGAATTGGCATGAATTTAATTAAGAATCTCTAAAATACTCTTATTGTAATGTATTATAATTTGTTCTGTACACAAAGAACGTCTATTTTAGGAAATAATTACAAATTTACCGGATTTATTTGTCTCTGATTGTGGTTAAATACCTTTTTAATACAAATTATTTGATATTGCACATTCTTCACATAAATGTGAAGGCATATGGACAATTATATTCCATTTTGGCAAATGCATTAAGCTTCGATTCCAAACAGAAGTATGTGTAATATAAAGGAGTTATTTCAATCAATCTTACGATTTTTCCGTCTGAAGCATGCTTTCCAGGAAAGGGTTTTATGTTAGTCGTGGTTGAAAATAGCAAACGCAGTTCTATTTTATGATTATTAACTGTTTATGAGCTGACTTTATCACGTCTACTAACGTCTTACTAAAAATAAATATGTACGCGTAATGACTTATAGCACATTAATTTTATGTTATTCTTACATATAAACGATTTTTGTATATCCGGATTTCTGCTTTATTTGCACTGAACATTCCTTTTACATTTGGTATTAAAAGCTATTAGAATCTTTAATAGCTTTAAAATTTATATATTTTAATTACTGGTAACACATTCAAGAACAACGTGTATTTATTACTAGATAAAATAAACGCCTGAATTTGTTTACAATTTACGCATCCCTTAAAAATATTGAAAATTGTATTTTATAAGATCATAATAATAATAATAATAATAATAATAATAATAATAATAATACTTTTACAAATTATAAGCGGTTCGCGCTGGATTATTTATTTTTGTTGAGTACTAATGAGTTTATTCTAAAAACCTGTCATTTGCAAGCACATAGTATTACGAACTTGTAGAATATACTTGGAATACTACAAATAAAACACTAAAATTAAGGGCTAATCGTGTATAAAAGGCGATTTACAATACTGATTAGTTCGCAAGTATGTAGTAGTATTGAGTAGTCTATTGACAACAATTGCTTCTTGTCTGCCTTCGCAGGACAGTGTGTAAATGAGTGCAATAATAATAATCCCGCTTGTTGTGAAATTCAATCAGGGATTGGATTTCTAAATCTAAGAAGGCATAATGCTACTGAAATTCAGAGTCAATTTTGTGAAACAAATGGGTCTAGCGCAGTAAGTAAAGTTAAAGTGGGGCAATGATGTCGTAAGTGCAAATATTGAGGATAAACAGCAGACCTAGTGACCGAACTGACTATTTCGTTAAGCGTGTGAATGCAGAAGTGAAAGAAAATCGTTACTTATATAAGCAACCTGAAACAGCCATTTCATCAGAAATCTATTGTGAGAAATGTTCTAAAGTGCACCGTATTATTAAAAACAAACGACGAGAAATGCTAAGTTCAGAAGTTCTTTTTTGTGATAATACACGTCCACCCACGGTTGCATGTACTACGGAAACAAATCAAAATTTCAGATTGAAGATTTTTGATTATCGCCCTTATAGTCCCAATCTCATCGCCATTGATCATTTTCGCCGACATTTCAAACACTGGTTGGCATTTACACGTTTTATGGAAAGTGGGAAATTGAAAATCTTCAAAACCGGCTAAAACCCCAGGCGGCAGAATTTTATGCAGAAAGTTTGAAGAAACTTGTCTTGTGATATTAAGAGTGTTTGGAAAAACCATAATGAAAACATAAATTAAGTAAACACGTCAATTTTAGAAATCATTAATAAATTTGTCATTTCTTCAATTGTGTTTATTTATTAACGATAATTTAATTTTAAATCGCGCCTGTTATAATAAGTTATCAAATTACGATACGAGATCAAAAAAAGCTTCTATGTACTTGAAGAATACATCATCCACTATGACTAAATCATTGTATTAAAAAAATTCTATGAAAGAATTCAAGAAAATCATAATGAACAGAACCAAACGCAGTTCACTATGCATACACCGAAACCTTTTTGGTGTGAAACTGGATTTTCAAAGTATACGGTACTACATCATCGATTGATTCGATGATAACAAATGATTCACTTGCTTTTTTTACAATAGAAAATCCTCTATTCGTTAAAAGTAAGCAACTGATCCGGATATAGAATTTTTTATTTCGTAAAAGAGATAAAGAACAAATGTTTATCTATTAACATATGTGATATCTATTTACTCCGTTTCCTCGGTTTTCCCAGTTAATGCAAATGCAACCGACTTATTTCATGACTCAATTGAAGCGAGAGTCTGTAGTTTATAGGGAATATCCTCTTAAGTTTTCTTAATCTATGAAGAAAGCTCTGTGAAAGTAATTCATTGCTAGAAGAAAAGCATTTTAAACCACTTCTGTGTAGCCCATTTTTTAACACATCTTGTGCAATATTGTATATACATATATGCTCCTACACTTAAAATAAACTACTGTATTTCTGTAAAACAGTATTAGTTAGGAAATACTGTTAATAAAATAATATTCTATCTTTATTACTTAAATCAAGATAAGAAAAACAATTATTTCCTAATTGTAACAACGAATTTTTCTTTGACGAATTTATTCTTCGACGTTTAATAACGAGACCTCCATAAACATATTCATCTTATAAAGAAAGTTTATTTACGTATAACGTCCTGTCTCCTATGTTATCTTAAGGACTGTAAATTGAATTAACTTAACTTCTATTTTTAAGCATATTTTCTGAAATTGAAAATTTTAAGTTATATAAAAATATTATTTATTATTACAGGATTTTGCTAAACATTATTATAGTTATAAAAGAAAGACGGAAAATTGCAATAGGGACAGTCAAAATTTTGCTTCTCAGTGATCTAACTACCTCCAAACACACTGCGACTGGAGGTGTACATACATACATACATATATTGAATATGTGTACCTCCCCTGTACATATATTGAATGTTATGATTTTTGTATTAAATAAACAGTTCGCATATACATTGATGTGTAACACTGTACATGATGTTACACACTTATAGTAGCAATGGGAAGCAAAAGTGAAACATGGAAATTTTTAACTAGAAAAGTATTTGCTAACTAAGTCATATTTAACGTGAAGATAAAAAACAGAACAAAACAGATAAATTGACCTAATATGTAGCTGACTAGTCTAAGGCTGCATCGATTTAAAGTCGGCTGGTAATTATTTGTTAACGTCCATGCCACAAAAAATTTATAGTCTGATTCATGATTATTCTTTGTATTTGTCTCTTTTCCGAATTCTGTCATGAACATTTTACGCGAATATGCATCCACTTAAAAATGGTAATTAATGGATGAGTCGTTACTGCAAAAAAATTTTATATATAAACTCAATAAAGCCTCCTCTATTTTTAATGTCGTTAAAACTATTTCGGTGCTTTCGAATATCTTAAAAAGTATTTATATACTAAATTACTTACGAGGTGCTTTCAAATTTAAATTATACATTAATGATTACATATATAGAAATTAGCAAACGAAGAATTACGTGACATAATTTTATACCAGAGAGCAAAATGCATTAGTGGGCATCACAGATATCGTGTGTGCAGAATTAGTCAATATTACTTCACGGAAACCCATCCCTTCCACTACATGTAATCTCGGGTTGCGCGAATATCTGTATATAAGGGAAAGGTTCGTGCTATTTCATAAAGATAATGCGGACCGAATAAATATATCTGGTTTATTCTATATATTGCAATAATTTCAATATTTTCCCATACTATTATATAATAATATGGATTAAATCCAATTTAATTAATAAGTTGTGGGTATGTATGGTTGAGACACTGTAAGAAAGCGTCTTTGTTACTAGTTAGCTAAAGATTAGAGAAATGTACTGGGTAAGCAATTTTGAAGGTAGTACTAAATACATTTACCAATTTTCAGTTCTTAATAACCAAGTGTTAATATTAACGACTGATGGTGCTGCAACCATGTTATGTATAGATCGCTAAGTTTGATAACTTAATGCATGTAATGTGTAAACTTATTTCATATTTTATGTCTTATCGCTGAAACTATTTGAAATTGTTATCAACAGGTAAAAGGTTGAATTACTCAAACAAAAGCTGTTTAAACCTCATATCTAGTCAATTTTTACACGTTGGAGAACATAGTCACAGACAACGTTTTATTATCCTAAATATTTTAAAATTTTTATGGGTCGCGAAATAATGGAGAAACTATATAAATATTAGCAGTTGGTGTCTGACTTCATAGGGTGAAATATTTAAAAAAGAGATTGGTCGCAGTACCAATACTAACAAATTTATTGGGTCACTATAGTGAATGAATAATGTTCAAGCAAGATTGCTCATGCTCGTGCATTAACAAGCTCTATATCCAACGTGTGCATACTTTTCAATAGTTATCTTGATTTTTGATAATGTTATCTTCTAACACTATTATTCAATGTGGAGGCAATATCTCTCACTGTAATTCTACGATTATCTTAAGTAAGTGCATTAATCCCGCAAGCAATCTGCTTTGTAGTTTATGTTCATTAACAGTCTCCGAATCCAATGTGTGTATATTTTTCGATAGTTAACTTGATATTTGATAATGTTATCTTCTAACACTAATATTCAATATGGAAGCAATACAATTGTAATCCTATGACCGTCTTAAATAAGTGCATTACTAATAAAATTTATTGAAGAGCTTTGTGAATATTGTTTTAGAACTCAAACACGAAAAGATGCAAGTAATCTCTAAAATATATTCTTTTAGTTTTAAATTTAAGCAAATTTTCTATAATTACATTCAATGACTACAATTTATAAATGTTAAATACAATATTCGTTTGTGCGATAAAGAATTTTCTAAAGATTAGCACCTGAATTATTGAAGTAATCCGTATGTATTTAAAGTGTCTGATGATAATAAATTATGTAGTTTTGCTAGCAAAATATATATGCATAACACAAATTTAGACACAACTATTTTCGAAATATGTATTGCTATTGCATAAGAATATATTTAATGTATACAACTGAAATCAAGGAATAGAATCAAATATTAAAAATAAGCGACACGTACATAAGTAAACATTAAGTTTCTGGCGTTACTTCTTTCGAAAGCTCGAAAGTGAGAGATGGTGTTGCATATGTTAGAGACGACTGTCGAGCAATTAAATTGACAGATAAAACACGATTCCTTTCATTCAATACATTACCGCTCGCAATTTAATTGGTTTATGTTCATGAAAGATAAGACCGCTGTTATTGAATTTATAATACTCGAGTTGTTCCCTGTTCGATAGATTCCTCTATTTTCTTCACTCTTATGCAATTACGATTTACATGCACTTCATTTGTTGCCATTTCTGTCGATATTGACGACGCAACGTTATAAATCTTTTCTATATACTTCTAATTAATTTAGCACAAAAGGTAACCTTTTGTGTATACAGAATACGAAAATTATTGTGGCAAGGAATTATATTAACCTTAATTGATTAACAGGCAATGAACAAATATGTACATATCGCATGATTAACACTACATTCTATTGAGCAAAAGTCATGATTAGAACTGCCAAATCTTGGCGCATGAGTTACCGGATGTTGGTACGTGTGCGCCTTGTTAATTGACAAAATGAATTTAGTAAATCGCGCCAGCTCGGTAAGAAAAACTGATATTTATCAGTTGGTAGAAAACGGAATGGAAGGAAGTTCATAAAAGAATTTCCTTAACTTAAAATACGATGGCGCAAAAGTAGTATGCATAGTCTGTGATAAATCTTCGTTCTACCGGGATGAATTTCGGTATAAAAAGCACATTAAAACTCCATAACATAAATATACAAAAAGTGGCGTAAATGTTTATAATGACTTTATTTTACATCTAATTTTAATGTTTACTGTTGTAATTTACAATTTTCTTTACTTGTTAAAAAATAATTTCCTAAATTTTGGGTTAGATACAATCCCAAATAGAAATTATCATCTCAATATTATAAAATCAGTAAGTTCTGTGCGCGACAAAATTGAAAACAATATTAAATCCGATTTAATTAATAAGTTGTGGCTATGTATGGTTGAGACACTGTAAGAAAATTCTGTTGTCATTGTTGTAGTACGAAGACTAGAAGCTTTCAGCTGTCAGCGTCTTTGTTACTAGTTAGCAAAAGATTAGAGAACTGTACTGGGTAGGCAATTTTGAAGGTAGTGCTAAATACATTTACCAATTTTCAGTTCTTAACAGCCAAGTGTTAATATTAATGACTGATGGTGCTGCAACCATGTTATGTATAGATCGCTAAGTTTAATAAGTTAATGCATGTAATGTGTAAACTTATTTCATACTTTACGTCTTATAACTGAAACTATTTGAAATTGTTATCCACAGGTAAAAGGTTTAATTGCTCAAACAAAACCTGTTTAAACCTCGTATCCCGTTAATTTTTCCACGTTGGAGAACATGGTCATAGACGTTTTATTATCCTAAATATTGTCGGCAAGAGTCTAATTTTACAACTAATCCTAAAGAAGACATAGCTATTAAAAAAGTCTGAAATTACTCAAGTATTTACAGATTTACAATTTATTCGCAATTATAAAGGAATACTTGAGATAATGGGTAAATTAGAAAGTCTTTCATCATTGTAAGTAAAGTCGCTGCAAATACTGGATTATGTGCGCCCACAGTTAAACTCCTTGACAAAAAAAATTATCTAGTTATATGAAACTTGAGTAGTGTTTTATACAAAAACTCAGATGACTACTATGTAATGCTCTCTGTACCTTACATAACTTCTCCTGGAAATTCCCCCTCCAGAAGAAGATGCCAGTGATAATACTAAAACGTCGAACAGATAACGGTTCATATACCAAAGAACTACTTCACTAAAGCATCCGAAAACCAAGATTTTTCATACAATATTTTCTCCGCGAGAACATACGTTTAACTCACACGTATATATATATATATATATATATATATATATATATATATATATATATATATATATTATGGCTCATAATATTTAAATTTTAATTCTGTGCGCAGGCGCGTCCTCCCTTCATTACAGCGAAGGGGAAATAGTTGTAGCAATTTCATAAACAGATCCCTTCCAGAGTTTTGTTTGATTTTTTTTCTAGTGCATATTTCAACTAATTTACAAACTAAAATGACACATCAAGAAGATTCAGATCTCGTAGAAACAATATCCAAATATAAAAATTTTAGGTTTATTTTCTCTATGGTAATAATTTCAAAATCTACATAGTGATAAATATGCAAGTTCTATTACTCAAAAAAACAAAGCCATCGCTATAAATGCATGTTTTGCACTACATTTCTCGGTGTTGAACTTATTTAATTTGAAGTGAATATTTAGTTCAGTATAGGTTCGTCAACAATTTTTTGCAATTACACTTGCACAATGTAATCACAACAATGATAACTTTAGCACCAAGAAAAAATTTTCCAATATTCTTGCACTTACTTCTATGACTCAAAATTCCCTTTATGTTCAAAAGCTTTTTTATATTTTTTATTGTAAAATATTCATCGCTACCATTTCAGGTTGAAATAAACCGACGTAGAAGTTATAATAATTAATTCATGAAATTGAATTAAAAATTTACCTTCATTTAAGGTTGAATGTTTTGCGTATTTCGTTCCTTTTTCATAAATTTCACTTTCATTATTTAAAATCGAGCGCTAAAGAAACATTCTACATTAAACAAACATCTGAACTATTACCAAATGTGTTGACCATATTGCGCGTATACATACTTACATGGTTAAATAAAAATCGCAAAAAATAATCTGTTTTTTTTTTGGGTATAAGTTTCTTAACGCACATCAAAAAAGGACAACACCAGAAAATGAAAGAACCGTTAGCGTCTTCTCTGTGACGTCATCTCACTTCACACAACACTTCGTTACGTTATACTCTCTCAATTAGTAACAGTGATGCGATGTAAGCCTCCAAGATATCTACTTAGGAGCACCAAGAAGTGAAGAACTTGCTTTAATTTGGCATCTAGCGCGTCAACTTTAAGTTGTTTTTTTGTGCTCCGGGTCGACTGTGATTCGAAGTGATGTGTAATTCCGGGCTTTCCGGACAGTAGTGTATTGGATCTATGTGCGAACGTTTGTGCATTGTATTAACGTACGTAATCAAAACATCTGTTATGGAATATGATACATATTATTCAGGTATATTTACTGCATGTTAATGAACTGGTAGTGAATTTACTGTCCCTATTATGTTATAACAATGCTTATATATACATACATATATTGTTATATGGTTCTAATACCCTACATCCATTATATAACATGTGTTATTTTAATACGAATCATTCAGTTAGATTGAACGTTTCGCGATTAGGTTCTGCATTGATTATACATATCTGTTGTGTGCTTGATCGTGGGACTGGCTTTTTTATTTGTGACTTTGTAACATGTGTTCACATACACACGACAGCCTAGTTCCGGAAACAAAAGAAGCGTTTATCTCGTTCCGAGGTAATATTTATAGTGGCATCAGATTACTCTACTCGCGCCGGTTCCCTTAATTTTCTCCTATTCGTTCTGAATACACAATTGGGAAATGGGAGGTGTTTTTTGGGGTCAACTTTATTTATTGGATTATTGTTGTGTAAACGTGATGTTTTTTTTCCGTTTCTATTTTTAGAACCGACAAATTCAATATGTCACTTTAATGGATACTTTTAGTAGTTTTCGGTACCACATTGATGGTTTATGGTCGGAATTGTGTAGTAAGAATACTAAGATACACTGTAATAAATTGTGAATTTCTGTACATTAAAAACCTGTTGATACATAATTCTACAAACTAAAAACAGATATAAAAAGACAAGTTTGTAATAATAAACATTAATTATGTAGAAAAAAAGTTAAACAGTAATTTAATGTGCATTCATTCAAACCGAAAAATCTGTACATAAAAATACAATTTTAATTTTTGGTTAGAATAAGTAATTATAACATTTTTAAATACTACATTTTCATCTATTTAGTATACTTCTTGGCGTTCGCATAAATTATTACATAAAACATTTACTTTTAATTTTGTTCTCATGTTATTTACCACTCCTAAATATTATCTAAATATTGGTGGACATAGCGATACCAATTATTACTAAATGAAATTACTAAAAATAATACTAGCCTTTACGATCAATAAAGTTCAAATTAAGGGCTATATAATCATCAGATTTTTCAGTAATGAGACTGTTCAGACGAATAAAGTCCTGTTAATATAATTTTTTAACTTAATCCTTGAAAAAATAATAAGAAATTGTGGCATATATAGAGAAGGAACTTTGATAACAAAAAGCCGCCAATGTGTAACCAACATATGTAAATGACGTAGTGTTGTTTGCTAGAAGCAAAAATAAATTAAAAATTATTGTAAGAACTATTGTAACTAATAAAACAAGAAAATTGTATTAAAATAAATTAACGTAAAAGCAAATACATGGAAATAGAAATATGAGCAAAATTAAGGAATATTGTGAATTATATGCCGATAGTAATGGTAGAATACTACCTAAATAAATTGAGATTGGACGAAAGTTGGCGAAAGGTGACGCGCATTGGAACACAGAACATGCTATTGAAAATTAAGCTTCTATCTAGTCAATCTAAAAAAGGGCTATACAGTGAAGGAGTAATCAAGAGACAGTAATAATCCAGGTTGTAACAATCAAACAAAAAGGCTTTAGTGGTTTGGGTATTTTACGCATAGGGGTAACAAACAAACATTAGAAAGAGGCAGACGGGCGCAACTTAAAGGCAGAAGAAGGAGAGAAAGGTCAAGAAAAAGTGGTCAGATGTTAAAACAAAGGATATAAAATAGACGAAAACTTAAAGTTGGAAAAGAAGGCTGCTAAGAGACTTCGGAAAATTCAATCAGGGGACTTGAATGCAACATTATTTATCGCACGTCGACATAGCAGTCCACTTTATTTTCATCTATAGGAGTTGTAGTCCTGTAATGGAGAGATAGCTGCATCAATATTTAATTAGATAAAATAGCGCCATATTAATGCACATTTATGTGTAACTATCATATTAAAAAGTAAAAGAACACTAAGGCTTTGGAATTAATTTTTATATTTTCTTCATTAACAAAGTTCCTTTACATTTATCATAAATTTTTCGTCCAAGAAGAAATTGTTAATCTATTTTATAAATTTTAATGAACCTATTTTGATTTTTTTGTAATTTATTGTGAAAATTGTATTCGTACGCACATATTGTGTTATATTGTATTTAACCGTTTTTTAATGCAAATTAAATCGATTTGTTTTAGTACAAAAAACTGCGATTCATTTTTAATGCATAGCCCACTATATTATGATTTCGATGAACCGAGATGTATAGCTGATACAGTCTAGAACATCGATAGCATTTTATTTCAGTTCCAATTCGACACATGTTAGAAAAATTAGCATCTGAAAATGCAATTTTGGGCATGGTAGAGGAAATGTTCTAGTTTAGAGATTAGAACATGTTGCGCGTATGGATGATGAACTAAATTAAAGAGAGTTGAATGGGCGCAACCTGATAACCCAATAAGGAGAAGAAAGCCAAGGAAAAGTGGTTGGGCTTCAAGGAATATGATGTAATCTAGAGGAAAATTGCAAACGGGGAAAAAAGAAAGTTGCAAAGAGAGCCGAAGAAATCCAATCAGCTGAGGACTTAAAGGCCCTATAGGCACATATATTATTTATCACATGTCGACATAGCACTCCATTTTAATTCCATCTATAAGAGTAACTGAATGTTTACAAGGAAGTAGCTAAATGTTTATAAACAGATCGATGCAATTTGCCTCCGCAGATTATTATTTTTTGTTCAAAAGTAGGGGTCATCATATCATATTAATAAATAGTGAAAGAATATTTTGGGCAGAATGGCTTAAAGTCAAAATATTAATTTACTGGAAAATGCAAGGACTCGCTGTTCAGATGATAAATAAAATATACTGACTAGAATAAGGAACTAGAAAATCGCAATTTTTCAAGGCACTTGATTGGTTTGATTGATTCCTATAATATACCAGAAATTAATAAGAAAGTTAATTTAAAATATTCTAATTCTAATGCAAGCACCGTAATTGCACAGATATATCACACAATATTAAACTATTAATTAGAAACATTAATTATACATAATTTTAGTTAAATCATTTCGAAATATGAATACTTTTGATGCCATTTTTTTTTCTAATAGTCACGGCCATATATGTAATGCTTAATTCAGAAGAAAAAAATCTATTCTTATTTACTACTTCTCTTAGATGCTTAGTGGGTTCATTTTCATTTATATTACAATAAAACAATTATAATACAAACTCAATCTAGAATCTATAAAATTAAGAAATATATTAAATTATATTTACACATTGTCATGACATTCAGACTGATATTTAAAAATATCCTTAAGGTGTCTTAAAAATTATATTACTTTATTGCCATTAAAGTAATTTACATTAATTGAAAAAGAACTTACAAGAAAACACATTTAACTTTACTTTCTCTAACAAAGAAATATTTTCAATAACAGTCATGTTATCTTTCTTTGCGAGTTAGTAGTACAACGGTTAAAAACATGTAGAACAACTAAATTGAAACAGGGAATGCTTTGCTACCAGAGGATACGCAATGTTCGAATTGAAACGTGTTTATATGTATACGATTCGCATAAATATTCATTTGGTACAAACAGCGCAGAGATTGTGCTTGCGACTGACTGGAAGTGGTCGAACACGACTGGGGAGAATATTGGCGCCCACCTCCGTAAAATAGTTTCGCTTCTGGAAAACGGCGCAGAGTTGATTGTGAATTAATTGTGTTTTTTTTATCTAAACAAACACCTTCGCATTATTGATATAAGTGGACCGGTATACTATAAATAAAAGCGTAATAAAAAGAATTCGCATCAGAATTCTAAATAGATAGATAGGCGCAAGTGTTTTGAAGATTCTTGCATATTATTAGTTATTAAATAATTTTTAATATTAAATCAAATTAAAGTTAAAAATATCTAACTCATTATATAACGCTAATGTAAAATAGTAAATTCCTGTATTTATGCAACGGCTTAAAATTATAATAATTTTCAAATTTTGTAAACTATTCCATTATTAAACACGCAAAAAATTAAGCACATCCTTGAAGTTATTGCAAATACATGTATGTATATTCCTTCCAGAACGAAAGTTACTTCTCTGTTATGTTAGATATCAAATATTTATTTTTTTATTAATCAAAACAATGTCCATCCTTTTTAAGGCATTTCTTTTAATGACTAACAGATGCATGAATATATCATAAAAGATTTATATGTGAATACCCTTAATCTTTTCTTTATTAAGAAATTATTTTCCTATCAAGACAAAATGGTAATTTGCAAACATAGATCAGTGAATATGGTAATTGTAAAATTTCTTCATATAAGTACTTGAGTTTCGAAACTATTGCTTCCCATATCTTTGTGAGCACTGCACTTTCAGTTTATCATGCTTTTGTTGAATTTGCTATCATGCTTCCGCAGTGTGCAAGAAGGCATGATCAATTACATCATATTTCTTTATCCGTTATCAGAATATCCACGGTCGCTTTTTATCATATATCCAACATGTTTATTTCAGAAAGCTTATGGGCCGCTTCCTTTTCCAGCAACTTTACTTTTCACATTGAAACACCTTTAATTTATATATAAATTCTTTCAAAGTCTGTACCTACTAGTAAACATTTAAGACTTCGGCATAATCCAAATTTCACAATTGCACGCCGCGTGCTAGATCTGCACGAAGTGTCAAAATAGTGCAAATCTTACCTCCATGAGAATTATAATATTCGCTTTCTAGATGATTCAAAATAAAGCAGTTTGACGATTCGTAAGTTTAATTAAACAATAATTTTGAAATCTTTCAAGAAATATAAGCCTAAGGGCATTATTTATCAATCACCAATACATTTTAACAAATTTTATAACTTTTCGCAAGTATAAGTAATTATTCAAATTCAAAAACTGGAAGTAAGAACACTAGCAGTTACATTTTTCGAATACGAAATAATTTCCGAGCAATTTCTTTTACGTCTATAAGGAATAGTCTTTAACAATGTCAAAACTGCAACACCTATGAAGATCTTAAAGCAGAAACATAAGATTGAAATGGAGAAAATAAAATATAACGCATATAATCGCAGTATATCGCGTAAATTGCATTATGTAGTCAGTCAAAAACCGAAAAATTCTTCCCACTTAGATGAAGAATTTGGATAAGTAAAATATAACAACTATGTATACATCTCCTTGTTAAGTCCTAACCATGTAATATAACGAATTAATATTACCCTGACGAAGTCTTTATTTTGCACGTCTCTCTTGCATACTTCCTCGTCTGCAGTTTAGTTTGTCGAGGTATACATTCATCAGTTTACTGCTTCACTTAAAAAAATCCTTCTGCAATACAGTAAGTCCAATATACCGTTAACAATTTGATCTATCTGTAGTAGATAGCACAAAATCTTCAAATTAGAACAGTTTTATCTTCGTTAATTAGTGGCACTTTTTCGTATTTAAAGAACATTTTAAGTAAATAGGTTATGGTTATTAATGATAAACACAAAAAATAAGCAGTACAGCCAATCTTACGTTGATGCCAATCCAAGTATTCTATTGCTAACTGCGACAGATGCTCACCCCGTACTATAATAGTACAATGGACCAGTGAACATAATATTTTGCGATGTAATTAGGTGTTGATGTATTATCTATTGCTATCTAACGAGGGTAGTTTGACAAGTAGTGAGAATGGAAAAGAAAAACGAATTTTTTAAATACAAAATAACTTTTATTTTTCAATATATTCTCCTAAAAGAGCAATACATTTATTCCAATGGTGCTCCAATGCCCTTATGCCATTTCTAAAATGCGATTCTGGAAGGCTTGCAAAATACTCATTTACGAAGATGATAATTTCTTTCCACCTAGTGCCGTTTTCAATTTTAGAAAAAGGTGGAAGTCGGAAGGGGCTAGATCCGGCGAATAAGGCGCATGCGGTATTAATTGGAAATGCAACTCGTGGATTTTGAATATCGCAACTGTGCTAGTATACGAGGGAGCGTTGTCTTGGTGAAACAGAATCTTTTTCTTTGATATTTCTGGCCGTTTAGCACGAATTTCAACATTTAATTTTTGTAGAAGTTCTGCATAATATAATAATATAATAATAATATAATATGATAAAGTGGTTTTCGCTTTCTTTGGAGGTGCAGAACCACGTTGTAACCATTGTTTCGACTGTTGTTTAGTTTCGAGTGTACTGTAGTGTATACAAGTTTCATCGCAAGTAACAAATCGCCTGCAAAAATCAACTGAATTCCGCTTATAACGATCCAAACACTCATTGAAAATGCGCAAACAAGTGAACTTTTGATCAGTCGCAAGCAAGCGCGGCACCCATCATACCGAAAGCTCGGAAAGGCCCAATTCTTTCGTTAAAATGTGGTGTATGCGTTCTGTTGAAATGTTTGCCATGTCTGCTATCTTTCTCACTTTGAGTTGTCGATTTTGCGTTATAATATTATGGATTTTTATAATCATTTCCTTAGAAGTCACGATTTTGTGTTCTCCAGAGCGCGCTTCATCAACACAGCTTGTTCCACCACGTTTAAATTCATTTACCCATCTACTTATTGTAGCGGATGATGGAGCAGATTCACCTAATGTTTCCCGTAACTTATCTTTTATTTCGGTAACTTTCATACCCTTACTTACGAAGTATTTAATCACCGCACGATACTCTGCTTTTTCCATTTTAACAAAACGACGTATTGCTTCTTTTTCAATCAGGTGTCAAAAATAAACTAATTAACCGATTTATCTAAATATTGGAATGTAAACATATAAATAGGCAACCTAAATTACAGTGCATTTGTTTTACCAATTAGAGCGCCACCTATGTGTCATTCTCAATACTTGTGAAACTATCCTCGTATTATAATTGCAAGGAAAGGTAATATGTGTCTGAACTATGTAAACTATATGTTTATGTGACGTTGCAGTATTTTCAATAGAAAAGGAAAGGATGTATAAGATATCTCTGCACGTGCTTTTTTTTCATTTAATTTTGAATATTAATTCCGTTTTTGTTCAGCAAATGAAAATTTGTACACGTTCACTCAGTATAAACATGGAGCACATGTAACAGTTACTTCTTCCCGATGAGGATTGATTTAGACCAGAAGTACTCATAAAAAGGAAGTTTTTTAATAACCAAAATGTAATGCTTGTAACAGAAGATACCACCTTCCATGCTTTTAAGTGTTGATGCAATAAATATTTCTTAAAGTAAACACGAGAGTGACATGTGTACGTTTTAGAATGAATATTGCATCATATAACAGTTAGTAGATGATGTTGAGAGAGATATGAACACGTATTCAAAAAAGACGTGCTACATATATATTTTCAAAGTAAACATACAAGATGACATTTAAAATTAAGTTAGTTACTAAAAGCCAAATATTAATATAAATTCTCTCCTGCGATGTTGTAAACTATTTCCCTGCTTTCCTCAACAGATGTAATTGTAAATTTGTATTTACATTAATTTATTATTAACTTACAATGTATATTATCTGTACAATACCTTTTCGCTTCGAACATATATTTACTTCCGTTACTTAATTTTACAATGCGACTGTGAGATCATAAAAAAGATATTTTAAGCATGTCAATTTACTGAAATTGCTCTGACAAATGTTATTGTAAATACAATATCAAACAGTTATCAATAAAAGGACATAATTGAAATACGCACAACACAATGAGTTTGCACATGCCTGTCATTTATTAGACAATACATTAGGCAATTTTTATGTACCTAATGCTTATACTGAACTTGTATACATCTCTTAAAATAGTAAAGTTCATAATTCAGCATGTTTGTTTTTAGAATCTCGAAGACTTAGGTGAAGCTAAGATTTATGGAAGTACATAATAACCGTCTTGGCCTTGTCAAATATTAAATTAAAATCTAGGATAGTAAAAAATTATCTCCGTCTAATAAAGGTAAATTGACTGCAAAAATTCCTAATTCTATGTTCCGTAAGTTATAAAGTAATCACTGAAGGTTGATATATAACCCCTTTCCACATTAATTTTCGTATTCTGTACACGTAATTCGACAACTAACTTATCACACTGAGTATGCGTTTTGGCACACTGAACACACCGAGTGTGCGTTTTGGCTTTTAACGGTACAGATCGTGTGCGGAATTTGTTTTCGTACGGATATTTTGCCGTAGTTTTCCAGGTGCGACATTGTTTAATTATCTGCTGATGATGACAACTTAGTTGTCGAAGTACGTAAACAGAATACGAAAATAAATGTGGAAAGGTGTTATATATCAACCTTCAGTGATTAAGTTAAGCAACCACAGGCTTCATCAAAGTTACCTTCAAGTTATAATTTGCAAAATTCATTAAAAAAAAGATAAAAATAAAATGCGAGAAAAATTGAAAGAATGTACATGCACAAGAAAAGTAGACGAGGATGGAGTGAAAAGTTTAGTTAAGAAGCAACAGCAGGCGCAAAATTCCAAGATGACAGTAAATTCTATCTATCAATAAGCAACATTAAGGTAGTTCAATTTTCAGTCATTGAAAGCAAGCAGCCTCTTCTCGTATTTTTCTAAACATAAGAAAAAGTTAATTTCGTGTGTTAATTAAACATTATTTTTTGCACGGAAAAATCATTACACAAACCTAAACGAACCTTTATAAATATGAGGACTTCACCATCGATTAGATTCATGAATTATTTACAGATTTTTGTTACGGTTGTATCAATACAACTGATGTCTAACGTTAAGAAGACCAAGTGTGGACACCACACCAGGAATTATTGACAAAATACACGACACTGTTGTAAGACCACAGAGTGAAAGTAAACGAGAACGCGAATTTCATATCTCAGATGAACATATGCGCAATATATTAGACCAACATTTGGATATGAAAAAAGTATACGTGTGATCGGCGTTACAGTTGCTCATAATTGACCAAAGGCACACACGTTCGACAATTTCAGAAACAGGTATGGTGATGTTTACACCAGAGACCAAGAAATAATATAAACAGTAGATTTCTAACTACTACTGAGAAGGTCGTGGTCATAGTTTCTTGTGCCGCACGCTTCCTAATTCCACATGGATTACTGTGAAAATAGAAAAGCAATTGATGATGAATATCATTAGATCGTTTCAGCGACGTTTTAAGAAAACGCATTTGGGGAAGAAAAAAGTTATCTTCCATAAACACAATCGATCGACTGCAAGTGATTCGACTCTAATGAGGATATCATCGATGTAACAAATGCCTATTTTAAAAAGCTGACGAAGTTGTATTATTCGGAAAGGGTCGAAAAATTGGAAAACCATTGGACTAAATGTATTGACGTAAAAGGCGATTACGTTGAAAAATGTTACCGAAATAATTATGCCTTCTTCAATTTTTACCAAACTTATTACTCCACCTTTGTATCATACAAAAAATTCAGAATAAAATTGTTATCTAATTTGAACATTATTAAAAATGCATAGAAATTGTTAGTTAATGCACTAAATTTAGGAATTTATCATTGAATAGGCATCTTCAGAAGAAAATACACATATTGTTCCATTTACTGAAAAATGTTTTTCTTCGTGGTCATTAATGTTGTGTTTCATATCCATTTTGATTTGACAAAGTTTTGATAGAAACAATATAGTTAACTAAAATAAATTGCAGATTAAATGGGAAACATAAGACGAGGAACCAGTTTCGAAAACATTAGATATTCGTTTTTTTCTCTTTTTTAGAAAAATCCATCACATTTGTTATCATATTATAAGTCATAAGTAATCTATATTAAATAATAATAAATAGTAAATTCAAGCTATTTTCATTTAATAATAGAGCAGGAAGATTTCCAAAATTAAAGAAAAACATTGATTCGGCAATAGCTACTTTTACTATTATTCACTGAATACTTTTTTAATTTAAAGAAACAAATTGAAACAGTATATTTATCTTGGTTTATAAATTGGTGCCCCAATATTTTTCTCTTTATTTATATTCTGTTTATAGGCAAAATCTATAAATGAATTTATTTTTTTATTTACAATTAATAATTTAAACACCTTCAAATAATAAACAATAAAACAAAAAAAATAATTTACAAGTAGAAAAAACCATTTTTGTACGTTAAATTTATTCAAAAAATTGTATTTATTTTAATTATTCAGATTTAATACCTACTATAACTACACTACTTTTAGGTTGTCGGAAAAATCATTTCAATATTTTTCTGTTTTTCGTAGGTTATTTATTAATAGAAAAAAAGATCAAACAATTATATATTACAATATATGCAACACCTTTAAAATATCATCACACAGAACCTTCTTGGGAGTATCTTCTTCCGATGACGTTTAAAGTCTGGACCACATTGTTGTAAACAATCAATTTCTCATTACTAGTTATCAATCTCTTTAAAGAAGCACAATTTTTTTACAATTAAGAAGCATCTTGCAGATGTTTATATACACTTGTTCCCGAGACACCCAAATATGAAATTGCTAATGTATCCTAGATTTTTCACTTTCCATATTATCGTGAAAACATTAATGGTAGATGTTTAGCGGTTTTGCAATCTCTCAACAGGCCTCAGCAGGCTTTGGATGAGTCATTGTTAATATTCGGTGTGTTTATTACGAACCTAGTGGGCAGCCAAATGTGATAGCTTCAGTCATGATTTTCTCTATAACCTAATAGATACTCAGTCTTTTCTCCTTAAACTCCTTAATTATAATTCAACTATAACAATCATTTTGAAGTGCTTTAGTTTGCCCATTGTCGATTAAATTAATAGATAAGTTACAGTGTGCAAAAAACTGAATCTAGCGACGTAAAAATAACTTCTGTTTTCCGGCATTTATGTTAAGCCTATTTATTTATAATCCTTATTTTGCGTGCATAAGCGTTAATTTCTTTAATGGTCAATATACATATGTAAGTGATACATTAGTTTCGAAAAAGTATATTATTGTATATGTATATATGCATACATATGTATATACAATGTATACCATCATTTTAAATTTTCTATTTGTACAAATAATCAAGATATGTATATCTTTATTTTATTTTTCACTAAACGAACAAATAAATTCAAATGAGCATGTTGAAAGTACATAGATATAGTAAATGTATATTTGCATAAATCTTAATTTTCTCTTTTAAATTACGCGATGGAAAATTTCGTCATTAGCAGAATTACGAGCACTTCGAGTACGTAAAGAAAATTTTATTATCAATCTGAACAAATCGACCCAATTGACCTGTTTATTCTCTGCAATATACTCAAGCTAATGTACGCTGTCAGAAATGTTCAATCTTCTTTCCCTAAATTTAACAAATGAAGTCCGTCCGTCTACGCATCTCCTGCCTTTCTTGATTGAGACCCTTCAATTTGGATTTTCGGTATCATCTTCTTCCATCCATTCGAGAAATACATCAAGAAAAAAAATCGTAAAAAGAATCTCAAATAAAATTAGATGGGATCCAACAAAAGAAGATTGAATATCCCGCATGGTAATTCATCCGGTAAATAATACATTTTACAAAAGGTGTTTCAACAATGGTTTCGCAAAACTCATTTCAATTTTGTCTTTAAGTAGTTGATGCCATTTTTGCCTGAGTATATATCTATTAAGCTTCTCCTATAGAGCGAAAATAATTTCGTTCTACTTGATAAGGATGATAAAATACTTTCATTTTTAAATGTAAAGTTTGCAAAATTAAATCACAGTATTTACGTGATACGTACAAAACTGTACGTATATGTATATATATATATATATATATATATATATATATATATATATATATATATATATATATATATTGGGTCTGGGAAAAAGTTCGTGGCGTTTTTTCAGTAAAATTCAACTGGTCCCCGCATGGCGCGTGGACGAATTCATTTAAACCGAATATGCTCCATTATTATCGACAATGTTTCGCCATTTTTTTGGTAGATCCATGATCCCATCGGTGAAAAACTTCTGTGGTTTCTGGTCGAAAAACTGAATCAAGTAGTTTTCACAGGCTTCTTTTAAAACCAACTTAATTCCATTGAGAGAGTTCTGCAGAGATCGAAACAGATGATAGTCAGAGGGTGCTATATCCGGACTGTAAGGTGGGTGCATCAAAACTTCCCAACCAAACTCTCTCAATTTTTGACGGGTCATCAAAGAAGTGTGTGGTCGGGCGTTGTCATGATGGAAGACAACACCTTTCCTATTAATCAATTCGGGCCGTTTTCTTTCAATCGCCTGGCGTAATCTCTCTAGTTGTGCACAGTAGAGTTGAGAATCAATCGTCTGACCAGTTGGAAGTAGCTCGTAGTGGACGATTCCCCTTCAGTCCCACCATACACACAGCATCACTTTTTTTGGCGTCAATGTTGGCTTAGCGAACGCTTGTGACGGCTCACCATCCTTTATCCACGATCTTTTACGCTTCCGATTATCGTACGTAATCCATTTTTCATCTCCGGTTATTAAACGTTTCAGAAACGGCTCGATTTCATTCCGTTTCAGCAGCGCATCGCAGATGTTAATTCAGTCAATCATGTTTTTCACGCTCAACTTATGAGGAACCCATACGTCAAGCTTTTTTTGTAACCAGCTTTGTGTAAATGGTTCAAAACAGTTTTGTGGTCAATGCCTAGCTCCATGCCAATATCGACACTGCTGATATGCTTATCTTGTTGGACTTTTTCAAGAATTTCATCAGATTTTTCAGTGATTGGACGACCGCAGCGTGACTCATCTTTCACATTGAAATTTCCAGAACGAAAGCGAGCGAACCATTTCCGCGCAACAGATTTCGATAAAGTACCTTCACCGTACACAGCACAAATTTTATCACAAGCCTGCGCAGCGTTCTTCCCCTTATCATAATAATATTGCAGAATATAGCGAAATTTCTCATTATTCTTCTCCATTTTCAAGTGCGAATAACTTTCCAACCACTGCACCGATTACAATGTTTCTACGCTCAAACTAACGTTCGGAAGGTCATCTAAAAAACGAGCCCTCGGTGGTGTCGCTGTGACTTGTTGTTCTTTAGTTATCGGCAACCAATGCCATCTATCGGGAAAAACGCCACGAACTTTTTCCCAGACCCAATATTTTGGGTCTGGGAAAAAGTTCGTGGCGTTTTTTCAGTAAAATTCAACTGGTCCCCGCATGGCGCGTGGACGAATTAATTTAAACCGAATATGCTCCATTATTATCGACAATGTTTCGCCATTTTTTTGGTAGATCCATGATCCCATCGGTGAAAAACTTCTGTGGTTTCTGGTCGAAAAACTGAATCAAGTAGTTTTCACAGGCTTCTTTTGAAACCAACTTAATTCCATTGAGAGAGTTCTGCAGAGATCGAAACAGATGATAGTCAGAGGGTGCTATATCCGGACTGTAAGGTGGGTGCATCAAAACTTCCCAACCAAACTCTCTCAATTTTTGACGGGTCATCAAAGAAGTGTGTGGTCGGGCGTTGTCATGATGGAAGACAACACCTTTCCTATTAATCAATTCGGGCCGTTTTCTTTCAATCGCCTGGCGTAATCTCTCTAGTTGTGCACAGTAGAGTTGAGAATCAATCGTCTGACCAGTTGGAAGTAGCTCGTAGTGGACGATTCCCCTCCAGTCCCACCATACACACAGCATCACTTTTTTTGGCGTCAATGTTGGCTTAGCGAACGCTTGTGACGGCTCACCATCCTTTATCCACGATCTTTTACGCTTCCGATTATCGTACGTAATCCATTTTTCATCTCCGGTTATTAAACGTTTCAGAAACGGCTCGATTTCATTCCGTTTCAGCAGCGCATCGCAGATGTTAATTCGGTCCATCATGTTTTTCACGCTCAACTCATGAGGAACCCATACGTCAAGCTTTTTTTTGTAACCAGCTTTGTGTAAATGGTTCAAAACAGTTTTGTGGTCAATGCCTAGCTCCATGCCAATATCGACACTGCTGATATGCTTATCTTGTTGGACTTTTTCAAGAAATTCATCAGATTTTTCAGTGATTGGACGACCGGAGCGTGACTCATCTTTCACATTGAAATTTCCAGAACGAAAGCGAGCGAACCATTTCCGCGCAACAGATTTCGATAAAGTACCTTCACCGTACACAGCACAAATTTTATCACAAGCCTGCGCAGCGTTCTTCCCCTTATCATAATAATATTGCAGAATATAGCGAAATTTCTCATTATTCTTCTCCATTTTCAAGTGCGAATAACTTTCCAACCACTGCACCGATTACAATGTTTCTACGCTCAAACTAACGTTCGGAAGGTCATCTAAAAAACGAGCCGTCGGTGGTGTCGCTGTGACTTGTTGTTCTTTAGTTATCGGCAACCAATGCCATATATCGGGAAAAACGCCACGAACTTTTTCCCATGTATATATATTCTCATACATTTTCTCTAACTCGATTGATATATATATATATATATATATATATATATATATATATATATCAATCGACTTAGACATTAAACTAATAAGTGTATTTAAATATATTTGTATTTATATTTTCAATTAACAATAAATATTATTTACGACATATAATGTATAGAAACTAATCGAAAAATTCTAAATTGTATATAAAAGCTTCCATGCCAATAGAACCAACCTTCAAGAAGAGAACATCAAAATACATCAAATACTTTTATGTATATGAAAAAATCAGACACTAAGCAACACTGATATTCTGTAACTATTACACTTGACCAAGAGAGTTTGAATTTTAATATTAAATTATTCTTCCTGAAAAAAATATAGGAAGGGGTATATACAGTCATGTTATAGAAACGTACAATTTAATATATATAATTATAAAAATCATTTAAAGAATAATATTGGAAATAATAATTTGGAAAACAATGCAAGTAAATGTAAAATAAACATACTTCTAATACATCTACCGGAAAGCCATTACCGGTTTTTTCGTAGAAAAACTACGTAATTTTCAAGAAAAAAATTTATTTATTCAAAGTATTAGCCATTTGATTCTACACATCTTGCCCATCTTTCAGGCAATTTATGGATGCCATCCCAAAAAAACTGTTTGTCCTGTGAGCAAAACCATTCATCGAGCCATTTTCTAACTTCTTCGAAATTGCCGAAGTGCTACTCTGCAAGCGCGTGTATCATTGATGCGAAAGGGTAATAGTCGGACGGAGCAAGTTCCGGAGAGTACGGCAGGTACGATATTATGCCCCATCCAAACACGGTCAACGCTTCCTTGGCCGGTTTGAGTGTATGAGACGGCGCGTTATCGTGCTGCAAAATCACTTTATCGTGTCTTCAGGCCCATTCTGGACATTTTTCTATCAGTGCATGGTTCAAATTGATAATTTGTTATCGGTAGCAATCAGTATAAATGTTTCACCAGGTTTCAACAGTAGGCCACTCTGGTCCCACCATACAGAGAGCATTGTCTTGCGACCAAAACGATTTGGCCTTGGTGTCGATGGACCATGATTTTTTGCGCTTTGGGTATTCGAAATATCCATTTTTCATCACTCATCACTATTCAATGCAGAAATGATTTCTGATCACTTTTGAAACAGTATTTCACAGACGATTTTTAGATTTTTCATTTGCTCGTCATTCAATTGTTGTGGCATCCATTTTCTCATTTTCAGTTTGGGTTGGGTCTTCATCCAATAACTTCTACAATTTCGCATCTTCAAACTCTTTCGGTCTACCAAACCGTTCTTTGTCTTGCACATCAAAATCACCACTTTTGAATTCTCAGAACCACGCCTTACATGTTTTTATTGTTGGAGCATAACATTTTCAAAGAGGTATAAATCTATGACAGTGTTACTTTCGCAAAATATAGTAGATATGCCGTTGAAGCTTGATATCAGTGGAATAAAATGACATACGTGTTAAATCATAACATAACATTGTTAAACCTGTTAAAAAATCCGGAATGACTTCGGTACACTTGGTATACGTATATAAATATATATATACACATATGTATAAGTATATATCCCATATCAAAAAACTCAATACCCATACACATGTATAATAAAATATGCATATATGCATATATAACAAGAAAAATATTTATACATATTCTATACAAGATATAATAATTGCAAAAATTAATACGCAATAAAAAACAAATAAAAGGTCTTATGATGACATATTTTAATAGGGAATAAAACAAAGGAGAAGCAAGAAAGTAAAAAGAACTATGTATAGAAAGTATCAGGGAAAAAGCATTGGAGTTTCTACACATACATAAGTATATGTTAATGGGCTGCAACTAAAACGTTTGTTCTTAGTCTGCGAAAGTCATCTGCAGATCGCGTTACATATATCGGCACCAAGAAGTCTACAATAGACAGGAGATAGAGTAAATTGATTTGGTTGCTAGATGCTCCGCGCTAGCTACGTCTGTTCTCGATATATAATTCGTAAATTCATATATTCATAAAAGCGGAGCACAATTAGCTTAATGAGGAGAACAGGTACCGTCCATTGTATAAGATAACTATTCATAAACCTCTTCTACACTTTCTCCAAAGTGAGTTGTTGATATTTATAACATGGGATACCATATCAGAGATGCGTTAAAAATGTCTACAATATAGTATCCAAATACTACTTCGAGCAATTGAAAAAGGTACGAGAAAGATCAAGTTTAGAGGAAACTATGAAGCCAGGAATTTTGTGGAAAATGCTAAAATATCATTCTTGGTATTTAACCATGAGTGTTAGGGTTAACGTTCCAAGCATTTATTTACTTAGTTGTCTCTTAAAGATTTTCGCCATTTCTCTTCACTCTTTTCTATGTATTTATTTTCCAGTCAATTACATTTTAAATATTTATACCTTCCTACTATTGATTCCACTATGTTTTTCTGTTTTCCTTTTCTTATTGATTCTAACGATACCCAATTTGTTATTCTTTTGATCTTTTCCTCTTGATACCCATTTTATTGTATGTTGGACCCATTCCAAATGCTGCGCTTATATATATTAACTAAATTTGCGTCAGTGATAAGTGGTTTTATTTTAAATTTAATCACTAAACACATTATGCAAGTGTGTTAAAGTAGAATATGTAATGTGGTATATTTCGTTGCCTCAATAAAGAATTATATAAAACTTTCACATTGTCTGAGCCCTCTTCGTGTTTGTAAACAGTATCAATTTAGTGTATACATAATTTAGATTTACGTATTCTTTTGTAACAAGAATTATTTATATGTTGTAAACGTACATTTTTTAATTAAGAGATTAGAAGTTGCACAATGGCAATAATTAACATATAATTGTAGATGCACTGAACGAAGCGTACAAAGAATTCATCACAATACGAGGTGTGGCAATTAAATAACGAGACTGGTGTGAGAAATGCTATTTATTACAAATAAACTTATATTTAACTTTTATCCCCTTTAACATAGTCTCCTTCCCTATCTATACATCGCTATATAGGTGTCTTCTATTGTTCAAAACAATGCTGTAGTTCATCAATTATCAGCCTCCTTAACAACACTGCCGTTTTTGCTTTTACATGTCGAACAGACTGAAAATGTGTTCCCTTTAATGCACTTTTCACTTTTGGGAACAGGTAGAAATCACATGGTGCGATACCTGGCGAATACGGAGGCTGATCTAGCACAGCAATGCGCTTGTCCATTAGAAACTGTTTCACAGGCAGGACATTTTTGCACAAACTTTTATCGTGTTTAACTCATCATGCCAAATGTGTCTTACTATTTGTTTGTTCATGTTTACCATATCTGCAATCATCCGAATATTCAGACGTCTTTCCGCACAATTTCATTAATTTTCTGAACGTTCCTTGCAATTCTTGCAGTCGTCACAGATCGACGTTCATCATCTTCGACCTCTTCCCAATCTTCAGAAAACCGTTTGTGTCATTCAAAAACTTGCGCACGTGACATAACATTATTACTAAACATCTCCTTTAATATTTTTAATCATTATTTTGGCTTTTTTGTTAATTTTAGGTTAATTCGCTGCTCAGTTTTTATGTCAACCATTATCATGGCACTACTAAGTAACAGTGTGCTCTACAATTACAGCTCGAAAGTAAACAAAAGAGAGACAGAGAGACGAAACTACGGGCTGTTGCTTGGGAAGTATCAAGATCAATGACATTCTAATTTCAGTCTCAGCAGAAGCGGCTGCGTGAGTCTCGTTATTTTATTGCCACACCTCGTATTTTTCGGTTATCTTAATTAAATGGAACTATGCAAAGTTTTTTTCTAATTAAAAAAGCATTCTCTAAGTAATTCCTTGAATTGTTTACCTATGCATGTTATACGGAGAATTATTTTTTGTTTTACCATAAGTGTAATTAATTCTCTACATTGTGGATATATAGTATAGCGAAATATGTAATTCGCAGAACCTTGACACGTATTTTTTTGGTCGTTCTCACGGCCTTTACTTGCACACATCTTGAATGAAGATCTGTTTCGTCTTCCTTTGTAGAAAGCGATGTAGTAATGTTTACGTAGAATGCAAATAATAACAAATACTGCTTCTCTTTGAGCAATCCATTTAAATAAGATGTTTAATCTCAAAATAAGCAGTCCGTTACATCCATACTTTGAAAAGTGCGTGTCCATATTGTACATATATTCGTAAATATGTATACGATTCTCTTCTTTCTCTTCTTCAAATCGTTCTTCTTAAATAATAAATAAAACTTAATAAAGTAGATATGTATCTTCTTCAAATTAACTTACATTTCAGTCAAATTTTACTGTACTAATAGAAGTTACATGCAATTTTTCAGGTAAGGTAGCATATCAGCTTATTTATTTGAAATCAAATCATATTACAAGCCAAAAATTAAAAAAAAATGGCTAATTACAATTACTAATACGACTATATCATTCTATATGTTCGTAACTACAATTATGTTACATATGGTAGTACATAAATCAAAAGGATATTTAACTAATGGGAACTGAAGAAAATATTGGAGAAAAAATTAACTTTTCTTGTGCAGAAGACAATGTCGTTTTCTCTAATATATTTAAATAAATATCGATACGTACTATTTTTTCTACTATTAGTATTAAAAAAAATCAATTTCTATTAATGAATTCTAAAAATATTTTTTCATTGGAGGTCTGCCTCTATTATCTGCAGCAAACAATCAGTTAGTCAAATAAATGTTTCACCCTTGGTTTTGATATGAGTTGAATAAATATTAGATTTGTTTGACAATTTGTCTTTCCTTTTATGTTAATAAATTTTTAATGACATAATTTGTGAAGTTTCGGTTGTGTTTCAATTTAAGAAAAGACTTTTGTACTGCTTCCTAGATATTTTCTCTTACAAGTTCTTTACTCCATTGGAGTGTCGAATACTTTAAATCATTTGCATCTCTTTGTGCGTTCTTTTCAGTTCTTTGTCTTCTACTATTTTCCCCATTTTCTGTTCAACTTCCCAAGTCTTTTTATCCAGACTTTCCTAGCTCTATAAATTTATTATGTTTTGTTCCATTTTTATCTCCACCAATATATTTCACTTCTATACCCACTGTTTTTCCTCGTACTTTCCTTTAACGCTTCGTATTCACTTTCATAGACCCTTCTAATTTCAAAATTAGTAATATATGTATAAATTTAAAATAACCAGACTTTTAATACAATTGAACTTTTGCTACAGCATTAAACGTATCATTTTGTTTCTTGGTAACTTAACCTGAACAACCTTTCACCAAGTAGGCATTAATTCTCTCATTTCCATAGTATATAGTAGCTGTCTTACCTAAATATTTCTTACTTTAAAGCCTTACAATATAATTCTAGTAATAACAACGTATCTTATAGGCATATATTATACTTGAGGCTTGTTTACCTGTTGAAAGAAAATAATAAATATTTCTGCTCTCGTCTTACGAAGATATTTAAACAATAGTGTCAAAAACCCTTTACACAAACATTTTGAACTTCCTTAATTTTTTTTGACCATTTCAAGTGTTATATCCATTCCCACTATGCACTACTTAATATAATATGCAAGCTCCCTCAAAGTTATTTTAAAATGCAACAACTTTTTAGTATGTACATATATATAATTCCCCATATAACTTCTATTAGGTTTGCGTCTGGATTCTGAGAGAGCTATTGAGCATAATGGCATCATTTTCCAGTTTCAGTACCATTGAGCTCGTGCTGCAATGTTTCGGATCCCTATCCTTTTGCAAAATCCACTGATCGTTGTGTTCGCCAAACTACTTTATCACAGAAGATATAGAACATTTTTGGTATAATTTTAGCTTTCGGAGTTCCTTCAAGTTTACTGTGAAAACGCAATAGATCCAAAACCGTGGTAATCGTATTAAATGGACTTTTACTGGATGTTTTGCAGAGCTTTGTAAACACAACTCGTTCAGCCGAATGTACGCTCTACTTCGGTGCACTTGTGCTAGTCTCAGTCCATTGTTTCGGTTATTGCTTCACTTCTTTTGTATAATGGTGTATCGAAATTTCACTAACCATTATTATTTAGTGTTTTTCGGATCACAACTTCGCTAAATTGAGGGCTGAAATCCGTTCGCGTTCATGATCCACAGTTAAAAAATGCGATACTTAATTTACACATTATGCAAAATCGAAATTAGTGAATTATGAAATATGTAGAACCTCTCTGACTTCGTATAATTAAATTCGACGGTCTTTTTAGCATTCACTGCGTTATTAATCAAATATATTGCTACGAACACATGTAAACTTGGATGTCCATCGTTTTATAGTTGCAATCACAAAAGATTTGTCTCCGTAAACAGACTATAGCACAGCTTCAATTTCATCGTTTGTCTTGTTCATTTAAAAACACGATATCAATCATTGATAGGTATTCCAAGTTTTCTATGTTTCTTATGTTCATTTTCTGTTAAAATGGCAAACCTTCTTACGATCGAAATGAAAGAAAACTTTAAACTAAGATTCTTTATTAGACTCTTTCGGCAGACTTACTGGTCCGCCCTCTTACCTTCATATAAACGTAAATATTATAAATGTATTTTGATTGCCATGTGTATAACAACAAAAATAATTTAAAAATGATAAATTGTGTACGTTTAGCATCCGAACATATAAACAACCTGCCAGTTACTGTTGCGATACAATTTATTACTGCGAAAAGCTCTATGCATACGTATTTATATGACATCAATATTTTAAGAATGCCGAATGATTTATGAACTGTGCATAGTGTAATTTTCACCACATGCAAATCAGGCGCCACAAAAAAAATCCAGCCCAGATGAAGTTAAAAAATGAAACTACAAATGGGCAACCACATGGTATCAATGTTGAATATGCTCGAATAATACACGCAACAAACGTAACTTATTTTATGTATTTATGAATGATATACGAATGCCATTCCATTGGTAACCGACACATTTTTCTATTACTAAACAATATTTATGAATGAATTAGTAATGGATAGTTGAATAAAATATACTTGATGTGTACTATTAAGGAATAGATCGTAGGTTTTACCTATCCTTAAAGCAGCCTACTGAAAGCCCTGACCACGTATTATTATTATCGACGAATAACTTGCGTAACTTAACATTTTTGCTTCATTCTCTGTAGTATGTATTAAATACTTATATACTGTGTGAACGCATGTTCTCCTTTTCAGATTCAAAAATCGGGACGCAACAATAAAGGCCGTATTTATTGGCAGTACAAGTCGATAAGTTTGAAAACGTGATCTATACTCGAGTGCAGCAATTTCGATGCTGCCTGGTACTAGAGAGATCTAATAAATTCGTTGATTTAAATGTCCGTTACTTTTCATGTGATGTAATAACGTATCGGTTAATAGAAAATCGTGGGTTGTAATTTTTTCGTAAACAGCTTCAGTGTCAGTATACAGCGATAGCTGTATTTATACTTTGCTTCTAATGGATTAGAGTCTTGGCATATAACTTGTTAAGTTACTTGCTACCGAAGTACATATATGTATGTAAATTTGCGATTTATCTGCATCATACATACTCTGACTTGTATTAATATGATTACTGTTATTAATGTGAATGTATCTTTAATCTCTACTGCAATTGAACACAGAATTTTGATTTGCTATTGGATAATGCGATAATAACTACATAAATTATATACGTATTTTGTCATAATCCGAATTTACGTTTTCAAATTCTAATAGCTCAGTTATAAAGCAAGTAATATTTTAATCACGCACAAAATAATATACGAGAAACATTCAATGTAATATCGCTATCAGCACGAAGAAAAACGCAAAAACAATTAAATTTATTTTTATTTTGCAATATAATTCTCCATAACCTCAATGCATTTATTACATCTCAAAAATAACTTTTCAATACATCTAAAAATAATTTTCTTCTTGTCTGGAAAACGTGCGTTTATTGCCGCCTTAAGTTCTTCTTTCTTCAAATTTGGGAATAGGCTATAGAGTGGGTGGTGTATTGCTATGTGTAATTGGAATAGAATATTTTACTTTTATATTTTATTTTTAATTCCGTTTAAGTAAAGATGCTCTTTAATTGGTATTTCCAAATATAAATGTGTTCTACTAATTCCCAGACAGGAGATCTTAATTAATATAAATAGATTGTGGTATTTATATAATTTATTAGTTTATTTATGTGTATTTTCCCTTAATGTATCATTAAAGTTCTCAGAAGGGTTCTAATTATTCAAATAATATAATTGTATTGTATGATCGAAATACATTTATATTTGTGATCTTTATATTATAGGTTTTCCTATTTTCATATTGTATGTTTAATTTTAAAAAAGTACAATAATTATATAATTCTTTAAGTAGTACAGTTTATAGTTCTTTTCATTATACACTTATTGCATCTATTGTGTGCATAATATTGTATCTCAAAAATGTATTTGTATCTTCCGTAATGTATTTCCAAAAAAATAATACAATGAATATAAATGTATTTATTGTCGGAATGCATTTATATTCGTTGTCGTTCTATTATATGCTTTCCCATTTTTACAGTGTCGATTTAATTTGAAAAGAATGTTTAATTTACATAATCCTGTACTTATATTTTAATACATATCTATTACATATCTATAACCCAGGTGTGCAGACAATAAGATAACCCCTTTATGTTTAGAGTGAATGATAAAATTTGTTTGTAAAATTTTAATCAGGAAACACAGTATTGTGAAAATATATACACATATATATGTTTGATCACCGAAGGTTGATATATAACCCCTTGCCACATTAATTTTCGTATTCTGTATACGTATCTCGACAACTAAGTTGTCATCATAAGCAGATAGTTAAAACAATGTCGCACATGGAAAACTGCGGTAAAAATACCCGTACGAAAACAAATTCCGCACGCGATTCGTACCACTGAAAGCCAAAACGTACACTGTATACGACAAGAGTAACGCTGATTATCCAGATTAATCCGAAGAACATATGAGTGCTCTATAATCAGAAGATTAATATCAAAAGAGGCTCTCACACTTAAATATCTCGAAATTCACAAGTCACACCTGCGCGAAGAGACGCATAAAAACAAAACCGCGAAGGAATGGGGAAACAACCATAGTGTAATACATAACACTCAAAAGAATATAAAAAGCAAATGAAAAGAAATTTCGGAAAATTTTTTATCCAGATTATCTAAATTCGCCCAGGAAAAAAACTACACAAACTTTGACTATAGTTAAGAAGAAATATAACAAAATTTAACTGAAAAACAAACAAAACGTAACAGTATTCAATTATAAATTTTAAAGTCGTATTTGATTTTGTCCGATGCTGTAGATGAAACAATGAAAAGCAAGAGAAATATTTTATTTTAAATTTGGTGGAGGCCCTGAAATAAAAGTTTTATTACCCTACACATATACTCAAAAACATTTATTTGAACTATTATGGAAGTGTATCAAACATTATAGCAATGAAAAAATATTTACGTTAAATACATCTTATCTTCTTATCTTCGTAATCTTTAATGAATTATTACTCTATAACAGATGTTATATTAACAAAAGACGTTAATAAATTTATTGTCATAACTCCAAAAACCATAAAAATTAATTAGGAAATATATTTTCCTATGTAAAATTAGCTACTTAGTTTAATTATAAAATAAATATAGTGTTCATAAAAACTGTGAATTTGAATCGAAACCACGGTTTACATGAGAAACTAACTTTCGTATTGATATTTTTTATTCACTTTTTGTTGTGCCGATTCCGTTTATAATTCACCTTTAATACTTACACCTTATCTTTGTATTATATATAATCAAAGTGACATTCAGAGTAAATTTGTCCCCAGAGTAAGTTTTTTCAGTAACCATGTCGCATATCCATTCATACCTACTCACAAATGACAATACGTGAGGCGCCAGACATGTCGTTTTGACGGATTTATTTACCTTTCACTATCTCAGGTGCAATAGAGGCCAATGCAGATAAACTTTTGAATATATGTGTGTGAGTATCTAAGTGTGCGTTAATACTTGTGTCTTAGCAGGAAAAAATCTATGAGACGGAATCGACCTGTGCAACTAAGATATCGCCCACTTAGCAGAAATACGGCGCCGCTACTTTCGGTTTTCAATATTTTTAATGGTATCGAAGAAATAGAATGTCGAATGTTTAATATTTTAACGTCAATAATAAATCATAAATGTATTGGCTGTAAGGTGTTTCATTGTCTGATTACTCTAAGTAATAAAGGACTTTATGACTACATGATTCCGAATAAATCACTGCTAATATATTTTAGATTATTCAAATGTACTTAAACAGTATTCTTAATGATGCCCGAGAGTGTTAAAAACTAAATAACATACCAACAATTAGTCAATACTATATTTATTATTATTATAAGTCATAACTAATATAATAATTCAACTTGTTTATGTCGCCCAACAATGCGCATTTAAAACTTAATTATTTGTAGTTTAGCTTTTAATTATTTTAGACATGAAAAGCAGTATAGGTTTTCATTATCGTTGCAATAAATCTTGAATGCATTGTTCTTTTTCACGCTACTAAATTTGCACAAAAACAGCTTTAATATGGTATAATTAAATGCAGATAGCAGGAATTTGAAGATGTTCTGCCAAAGAAAAATTATACTCTTAAAATCAAACTTTTACGATCAATTATTAGTAAACCTAGACAAGAAAGCAAAAACTTTTTGGAAAATGTTATCCACCGATTTCATTCTTTCAGAAAACTAAGCTTTACGAAACAATTCGAAATATTCGTTAGTTTGAGTGATTATCTCCTTATTCGATATAATTCGAGCCAAGTTTTCAAGTTGGAAAAATGATAAAATTCTGAGGGGCTCATTTTGATGAATAAGAGTTAAAAAAATGAAATGTATATCATGAGTTCAGTCGAAGTATGCATTGTCATAAAAAAAATACTTATTTTGTTCTTTAAGTAGAGCTCTTCGTATAGTTTGTATCGTGTAATATACCCAAAAGGGATGCATAATATTCACCTGTTGTTTTTAAAGATAATCAATAAGAAGAATTCCAGTGCAATTCTAAAAGTCAGTTGCCATAACCTTTCTAGTCGAGTGTACAATCTTCTTCAGAGCACTTATGCTACCTTCAATCCATTGTTCCAATTGCTCATTAATTTCAGGTACAAAATAGTACAATATATATACAGGTATTATCAACATTATGTTCTCGTTCGTGTTTGCGATTCATAAAAAATAAATGCGGCACCCACCTAGCACATAATTTTTTCACACTTAATTTGTTATACAAAATCGACATTGATATATGTATATGAAATGGTTAAAGCATAATTTTTATTTCAACGATCATCTAGCGCCATGGTATGAACTTTTTAATTATTTCAGGGGTACACATGTCTTTTGGGTGTCCACTGCGTTTTTCGTCAAATATACTGATCCAACCAGGTCTAAACTCTAATATCCATCGTTTAATGGTTACCATCGACGAAAGTTTATCCCCGTAAATGGACTCCATCTTAGCTTTGATTTTATCGTTTGTTCTTTAAATTAACTTAATTACAGATCGGCACTTCACTTCTCCAATTTTTCAAAACAAGTTAAAACGATTCACTTTCTATTCAAATAAAAAGCGTCTGTATGATCGAAATGAACAGCAATTTTGGGAGTTATGTTTTGAAGGAATACCAATGCTGGCCTCTTCCGTCAGGTTTACTAATTACTAGTATAATTATAATTTACCGTACACAAAATAATAAAAATGTTACAAATTAAGAGGCGATTTTGAAGACGGTTTAAAGAAATATCTTCTATTATATCTGCGCTGTTAAGATAAGGTTATTGCATGAAAAAAGAATATAGTGATAGAAATATCGCTGTTAAAATTATCAAATAAGTCCTTACTGAGAGTTCCCTGTAATATTCTAACATAAATGTAGTATGTGTACGCCGCACTTTTTAGTTACATTTTAATATTTAAGCATTTCATCAATATACAGGACCGCGCAATTAAATTAGGGCCACTCGTATTTCTTAGAAATATTTAGAGCTATTTAGTAAGTACAGAGATTATCATATTTTCTTTTATTAAAATATCTTCTTTTGTACTATTGGCAATAATACATTACAACAACTACAAAATTTTTCAGTACTCTAACCACCACTAAACACCCTTCTCGAGATAAAACACAATTCTAGGGGATAACTTTTACCTGCTTCTCGTCATTCCGAATGCAGGATTGTATGTGTAAAGTGAAAATTTTATTGCAGATATGGAATTTCTAAAATATTATAATTAATTTTAAAATCTTGTGGCATTTTGAATTGTTTTGTTTTTGTGTGTGTGTGATATGGGGATCCCGATGTTTGAACAATAGGAAATCGCAAAGACGAAAAGCTAGTAACGGAGACTTTATTGAAAATTAGGAACTATTCTCATCCAAAAATAGCAAGACGAAAACTTATTGCTCGTCACGCAATCGACGGGGTCGTAAAGTTAATTGCAGGAAAGCATCCATTTTGAGAATTCATCATAGAAGAATGAGTAAGGCAACGGATCGTGGAGACAGATTAATTGTTAAAATATCATTAGAGAATCGACAGCGACCTATTAGTATTGCATATCTTAGAAACAGATAATATCAAAACATCGAGAGAACATTATTTATATGGGGAGAAAATTGCCCTTGCCGGCCAACGAAAAAATCAAGATTGATCGAGAGAATGAAAAAAATGAGAAATTTCACGTTTAAAGATTGGGAATGTCCCATAAAATTTTACACATTCTTAGTAAATTTAAATATTGAATAAATATTACGTTTTTTCAAGATTATATTCAGTCATCAGGCTTAGAGGCGTTAACGAAAAATTTTCCATATAGCTGCAGTGATTACAACAGTTAAACATCCTCCAGCTGTTATGATTTGGCCCTAGATATCAGGAAAGGAGCTAGGGCCACTATATTGTGTCACGAGTACAATTATCCAAGCACAATACAAATCCGTAATGGAATTAATACTAATTCCATACATTGATTTTTAAGTTACGAAGATGTTTCTAACAGCAACTTGCAGGTCATGCCGTGTCCGGGCAACTATCCAGACCTAAACCCAATCGAAAATGTATGGTATAGTGTAAAACGGATTGTTTAGTCAGCATCATATCCGACCCTAGCAGTTTTAAAACAAAATATTAAAGATAATTGGCTCAATAATCAGGATTTGCAGAAATTAGGCGCATCATCTATCAGAAGAACGTTGAAAAGAATTGTCGCCATGATCAATGCAAAGGGTGATATATACTAATCTTTATATTATAAAGCTAATAAATAGTTATTCACAAGTCGTTATTTTGTCTACTTCTTATAAAAGTAAAACCAAAAAGTTGAATTTATATGGTGACCCTAATGTTGTTGGATGGAACTGTATATTTATAGTCATTCAGTTCGCAAAAAATAATATTCGAATGTTTACTGTTTCTACAAGTCATCATATGTATGATATGTATGTATGTACTATGCTATACATACAGGCTACTTTATTTTAACGTTTACATTTTTGTTTTACTTTTTATCTTACCTCTTGGTTACAGTTTTTAAATGTTTCTTTTTAGTATTCCAATAGAAAAACGTTTTTCATTTTCCAATAGCATTACCAACCAATGTAAAATATGTTGACAATATTTTTCATAATTTCGTGTAGCATAATATAACATAATTAGGTATATTGTGTTCACTTTGGTCCACGTCTTTAAAGATTCTCTATCAAACAAGTTGTTATCGTAATTATTATCGTTTTCTCTCTCCACTATATACGTTTACATTATTTTACCAGCAACTCCAATTTTGTGTCTATTCACAAAACATTATTGGTATTACTCGCAACATTACTAACCGTTTATCCATTAGTATTCAACAATAATTCTATTTTAGTTTTTTTTTATCAGTTTTTGTTTTTCATTCAGTTTGAAGCGAATCTATAAAATATACTACGATAGTTTATCATCAATAAAATATAGTTTTGTATTTATTTCAATAAATAAGGCTTTTCCTAAAATACATATGTACTCTTTTTGACAGGAATATTAACTAAAAACGCTATATGTAGTTGACGTCTATTTACATATACATACAACTACCAGTACTAAAATTATGCGGCACTGTATGATTATATATATATTCACTCACTGCTATATATAGATTTTAAATATTACCGTGCTAGTGTAATTATTTCTTGTAAAGATTTAAATAACCTACAAGTGTAACAACATGCGCACATTAAATGACCATACTACATAAAAGGACAGTTTCCATATTAAAATGCACATACATTTAGACCAATTTTGTTACGATCATAGGCAGACGAGTAGGAGTTGGTTAGAGCATTGAATTTAGTTTTCACAATATACTTACTACCTGACGTCTATCTATTGTATTGAAGCAGGGTCGCATAGTCAGTAAGTACGGGAAATATTTGGAAGAATGTTTCGTATCTGAACAAGTCTACCTTTTATGACTTTTAAGAAACGAAAATTGTAAATATTTTCATGGCAAGCTTCCGCTCCATCTGGAAACTGTTACTAGTCAACAAAAATGAAACGGATAACCGTCAGTATTTCGAGAAATATGTTATTAAAACCTACGTTATCTTGTACAAGTTTCTGGTCTCGCATGATGATAAAGTACTATTAATGGCGTTGCGCGTGTGTAAATATAAACATACACTTTTCCACCTATTATTTTTTAAGCCTGCACTTCGATTTAGTGTAATTAGCATAATTTATGTAAATTGAAGCGTAGGTTAAATTATATTCAAAGAAAACAAATGCGCGTCTAGAGTTAATATGTCCACTCGCACATAAAACCATGTATTTTGAGGCATTGAACATGTAATCTAGAAAAGTAAATGGAAAAATTTTATGTACTAAAAAGTAAAATGAAGTTGGATACAATCGACTTAATGTCTTAAACATTACTTTTATGAGTGTTTTGTCTTTTTAAATTAATTTTAAGATACGATTTACACTATGACTCATAGCTAGTTGTAAATGCATTAAGTAAAAATTCAACGTATTGCTTGTAAGTTATGGTGTTGTTTCAAAGAATTGCAAAATGGCAAATATATTCTGAGTTGACATTGCTCGATGTAAAACTAATAACATAAATTGCATCCTTGTAAACTTATCAATTACTAATTAAATTTTTTGACGTATGTTGCTAATTCTTCAAATAATTCAATAATTTCATATTTTATAAAATATTCTGTTTCCATAAATATTTGTCGTTCTTAAAAACTACTTAGTCTTAATCTTCAATAAATTGTGTTAAGCTTGATACATTAAGACTGTCTAATAGTTAACTGGTCTTTTCTACTTCCGTAAGTTCAATGAAGATGAACAAAATATTCCCTTGCTTATCTATTACGAATTTTCTCATATATTTTTTCCAATCTTTTGTAATAGTCAGATAAATAAAAATGGTCAAACATTCATCCTCTGTACATGAAGTAATAATATTTCTTCTGATCAATAGTATAATAATTTTTTAGTATATATTCGGGGTAAAAGCATCGTGCAGTTTAAAAATAGCTCAGATTAAGGTGACTTCACAATTCGTATAAAATTCGTCATAAATTGTTGAAATATGTCAAAAAATTTTCACGTTGCCAACGGCCAATAAAATATTGAATACCAAAATTCATAATAATATTTGAAGTACAATTTTCTTGCGAGTTTCTCTTTGTTGCCGTAGTTTCTATCGACGTTTAATGCTCAATGCTAGCTTCTTCAGAGCGACATTTCAACAATTAAAAAATTAAAAAACTTTAACATAAGACACGCAGCAAATTTATACAGAACAAGTCCTAAACACTCTACTCGATATTTACACAAACACCTTTTTATATATGCACATCGGGTGAACTGACTGGAATACTGACATCCAAAATTTTCGAAACCTGTGCTTGTATTTTCCATCTACTCCATGACAGATAGAGGTATAATACTCATCTCATGAAGTTAATAATCACTGTTTGGTGGGCTTCTAAATACATGCACTTCACTCCAAAATACTTTAGGGAACAGATGTATTGAATTCTCCATGAATTGAAATTTTGAATAGCAGTCAACTCAATTTACTTTTGATGGTGAAATAAATATATTAGAAAGAAGCTAATAGACGCTTCCATTTTGCTTCTGTAATGTTAAGCTAAAATTATTTACTATAATTTCTTGTAATTTAAATCATCTTCTTTTCATGTGTCTATTAACATTACGAATTTGTGATTTGAATAGAATTGAATTTTTAGCAAATTTGTTCGTTTTGCTAATCCATATCGGTTTCATCCATCTAGTTTGGAAGAAATGCTATCATTTGTCAATTAAAACACTTTTCCACTTCTTCTTTTGCGTCACACATATAAGGCTTTTTTAAGTTTCAGTTAAATGCTACAGGATTCAACATTGACAAAGTTTTTCCAAAACAATATGTTTATGCAAGATCTCATTCACGTACTTCCCGTTAATGTCTATGGATATCCGAATCTCTTGCCATGTCATCTATTCGCATGTGTTTCTTACGCAGTCAATGTTTCAACAACTGAAATTGATGAACGACCTCCACGAAAGTCGAAACCAATAAGATTTGTATGACCACGCTTAAGTTCTGCAAATAAGTTTTAATTAGTGTCGTTTCATGGTGCCTTTTCCTCAATAGCCAGATGAAGTTTGTCAATGAATTAATTGTATTTCGTTAATTAACACAGACTATCATACAAAATCGTCTGTCGAAATTATTCACGAGAAAATGCAAATTTTTCACAGCTTCTTTCAAGCCAAAATTACGGTCTACCGATGCCGTTAACATATAAAATATCAAACTTTACGAAAATGATACTCTCGATTACTTTGTACTGGTTTCCCAGACGCTTAGGTATGTATGTATGTATATATGAATGTGACGGCGTAATATGCATGGTTTGAAAGCTCTGCCGCTTTTAAAAATTATGTAGATCTAAATAAAGACATAAAGTTTACAAAATAAACGATGCTGCAATTTTTTTATTGATGTTTTCGAAGATATTTACATACATAAGTAAACTCCCTGTATTGCTAAATGATAGCTAAATTTTAAGTATGTAGTTACCTTTTCGATAATTCCCATATCGGCGGTACAAGCTGATAAACAGCTGCATTTCAAGACTTGGGAGCACAATGATTAGACATTTTTAAAGGAAATCACTTATCAAACACCTTTTTAAATAGGAATGTCTGTTTAGTGTCCCGTATCTGTACACCCAAGCATTCGAATATCGTAGCACAGTGTTTTTGTTGTTTCTTTGAGTAAGTCCTAATTTTTCACATAAACATACATAAATTTTTCTTATCCTTTTAAAAGTAGATATCTGTCCGTGTAGTTAGTTGTTAAAAATTAATTGGCTAAAAATGAATAAATTGTATTTTAATAAACAATTAACAATTTACAAATATTCCGTACATGAAACTTTTATTGGACCAAAATTCCCGGATATTCTGAACTTTTTGAATATCATATAGAGTTAAAACTTGTATTAAAGGAACAAGTATTAAGACGAAATACAAACAAGCACATACGATAATGTCGTAACTACAATACGGTGGACCAATAAATTATTGCCTCCCCTAATAATTTACTAAAATATGCAATAAATAAGTAAAAAGAAAAATTTGATATAGTAATTCCAAAAATATTTACATATACATAATGGCTTACAATTAGACTGTATACATTTAACTACAATATAATAAACAACTATGAGAATTTAGTATTTTATCGTCATACCACGAACATCTGCTACAGTTTTCAATCTGTTTAACATTAAAGAGATCAGCTTTTGAGTTGTTTCTGACGATATACTACCCCAGGTTTCTTGAAGACGTTTTCCCAAATCTTCTGTTTTAACTGTATAATGTTTACGCAAACTCATATCTAATATATGCCATAGATTCACAATGGGGTTGAGTGCTGAACTTTGAAGTTGGTGAGAAAGCATATGTTGAACCTGATACAACATTTATTTCTTAACGATTCTAGTGCAGAGATTTGGATCTTTGTCCTTTTGGAAAATGTAGTTATCGTCAAACATTTAAAATACCATCAGTAAATCGCAACTGATTATTGTAAACCATAGATATGAGATTTTGCTTCTCTTATTAATGACTTTTTCTTTCTAGCTACTCGGCCTTAGAAACGTGATCGTCGCACTTTTTTGATCACTTCTGCATTAACTTTCTTTACTGTATATTGTTACTATATGTGTGGCTTTTCGTACGTATTCTCAAATTTTTCTTGACTTGGTTGTAATATCTCGTTCTCTCTTCGAACATTTGGCACGTTCTTGGATCCCCTATCTGATTTTCATAGCATTTCCGCATCCATTGTTGCAAGTACATTAATAAAATTAACTGAAATGAATACATGCTACATGTGAGCCAATAATTTATTGACTTGCGTTTTTATTTTTAGAACATAAAATCTTTATTTTCGAAGGTAATTACTTCATTTTAGTGTATATGTCTAATTTACACATTCGTGTTAATTATTTACCTGTAATCAAGAGAATAACGTCAAAAAAGTTGTATATAAACTTGCTCAAAACAAATTCAGATAATGATGACCCTACCTGCAACGCAAAATTGCATTTGTGGTACATATTCTATATGAATAAAACTTCTACTTCACAATATTATTTCCATATAACCAATCCTAATACAGAGTATAGTATCACCATTTCATTTGATCACTGAAGGTTGATATATAACCCCTTGCCACATTAATTTTCGTATTCTATATACGTATTTCGACAACTAAGTTGCGTACCGCTGAAAGCCAAAACGTACCTACGTACATACGTTTTGGCTTTCAGCGGTACAGATCGCGTGCGGAATCTGTTTTGGTACTGGTATTTTTACCGTAGTTTTCCAGGTGCGACATTATTTTAATTATCTACTGATGATGACAACTTACTTGTCGAAATACGTATACAGAATACGAAAATTAATGTGGCAAGGGGTTATATATCAATCTTCAGCCATCAAGTTAATCAATCACAGGCTCCATCAAAATTACCATCACCATTTCAAATTACGTTTTTTGTTTATTACATATTGAATTAAATTGTTAGATGTCAATCATTTATTGACCCACTGTGTCAATGGACAAAATACGATAATAGAAAATAGCAAAATTTAATGGGATATATACTACACAGAATATGATTCTATAAATTATATTACGGAAACTATAATACGCAAAATCCTAGGTATTGATTTATTTAAAAAATTATTGTATTTTTTTTTAATAAATTTGTCAATAACATTCCTAATATGATTACTATAATTTATATTCGAAGTCATTCTTCATTTCAAAATTTCAGTTACATTGACTGATGACAATCACAATCGATAAAATTGACATTTATTCTCGTGGCCATTACCAAAACCTACACACTATTTCGCCTTAAAAATCCGACCACTTTAATGTTACGCAAGATGTTCTTTTTAAATTCATCGTATTAACATATCACATGTGTATGAGCATGTAGTTTTTCCGTATTAAAACATAATGAATGCAGGAACACTTCAAATTCGTTTTTAAATGATCACCATAATGAATATCTGCTTTATATGTAGTTTAATATCAGGCGATGATTTTTTTTATGATAATTACATCTTTGCTTGGTTAATGCATGTATTATAAAAATCGACTGTTTGAATCTGACTTAAAAGCTGTACCACGCAATAATTTTACAGCTCCTCCACATTCCTGAATTTATTGTGTACAAATGTTCGTAGAAAAGATAGAAATGTATATAAACAAATCATTGCCTATTTTCTTATATGCAGTGCATATAATTTATACAAATTATTGCAATATTTTAGAAATTTATGAAATATGATTCCTTTATACTAACTTTCTTCGAGACAATAATGTCATTTTCAATAAAATTGGGTATTACCACTTGTATCTTCGTTTTTCTTTCACTCAATGAATTTCTTAAAGAATAATATTTACTCAGATTAGGAATAAAACTTACATTAGATAGTATAAAAATGCATATTATAAAATTATTTTCTTTTCTTGCAGTAGGCGGAATGTCGAGGCCTCCTAAGCCTGCGGCAACCGCAAAGAAAGTAGCCCCTCCAGCTGTGCCACATGAATTCAGACATTCGGGCAGTTCCTTTGGATCAGCTGGCTATTCGTCATCTGAAGATGCTGGATTCTTAGCACCGTCTGAACCACCTGGGGTGCCTAGAGGTAAATATATTTCTACAATTTTATACTAATCACCTACCATTACCTTTCAACATTTAAGAGTTACTACAATTTTTTATCTACGCACATATAGCTGTGTGTTGCATCTAACTAATGTATCACTCTACATTATATATTTCAAATAAGATAATCTAAATAAGCTTTACTAATGATTCATCTAGAGTATCCTTTCTCTCATGACCAAAGTGGTTTTCAGAGGGATTTATGTTAAATGCAAAACTTTTTGGTATGGTCCTATGTCAATACTATATATTGCAATAAGTACATGCTTGACATTTTTACTATTCAAAAATTCTGACCCAATAATAACCACGTGTAAGCATTATTGTGTTACTCTTCCACTTTCCAATCAGTTCAGCGTTTATTAGGAACATGATCCTTTATTAGCATCACGTCCTTTATAACGACTGGCGGTTATCGTAGTATCATATGGGACCCTATCCATATACCTATTTCCTTTGTAATCAATTTCCTTTAGCGGCAGACTTTTGCATGCGTGTTTTTTCCTTGGCGGAAGCCCTCCGTTTTTAACCTATTCTATACTCTGCTGCTTCATTTCCGAGTCATATAAATATGCTACTCTATAACTATGTTACCAAATGCGGAATCCGAGCGCATATTTAAATGCTTAGACAAAAGATTTCCGCAATTAGCATACTAGCTGGAATACCTGGACTGCTTGGACAGTTCACAACTTTCTCTTTCATTTCGCCTATCACGCTCTTTAAAGGCGGGATAACAGTGATAGCTCTGTCAAACTCAAATAATTTGTGACAATTCTGCTTTTTAGCGTTTCATATCTCATCGCCCAGAACTATAAGAAATTTACTCGTAAACTTTGCAGAAATGCCCTTGTGGTTTAGCTTTTGACAATCATGTTTGACTTTGACTTTTCAAAAAAACATATTTTTCTTCCTAACAAAACTAAATCATGTCTGAAGCGATTAAGTATGAATTAGATCAGTCTTCTTATGGGTAACTGAAGGTGACAATGTCTTTTAATTCACACCATACTTTTAATTTTAATTTTTTATTTTCCAACCAAATTTTTGGCTTTTACGGTAAATTTTATAATTTTTGTTAAACGACTTTAATTTTTGTATCTACTAACTTACCTTTCTATGTAATGGAAACATCTTCAAATATTTTTAAAGATGACGTTATCATTTTAACATTATTACTTTAATAAATTGCACTGATTGAATTTTGTAACTTTACATGGCACACATACATATTTCACAGCTTTCTTTTGTGTATTCTATTTTTAATTTAAATACTCCTAAAATTTATTTTATCGAGAACACCCATAACATTGATTGTATATTCATTTCAGTTTCGTTAAAAAAATTCGATTTCAAAATTTATTATTTTTTTGTACATTTATCGAATTTTGCTTTTATTTTGTTAAATTATTATAAAGAATTTTATTTTAAAACATAAGAGGTCTCTTAATTTATTTTCAACGTATTTTTGCCAATCAGCTTCGGTTCATATGTATTTTCTTTGGTTAAAATTGATTGTCTCTTAGTAGAGCTATAGAGTAATACACTATCTGCAAAAATAAATAACGATTTGGTAACAACTAATGATTTTCATACTTATATGGGAAAATAAAACTAATTAAAACGTAAAAAAACATGATTTTATCATCACGAACAAACATAAAATTTTATAATTTATCAGAGAATTTTTATAGTTACTACTGTATATTTGTTTAGCCATGGGGTCCATGATCCATATGTTAAAGAAATCTTGAAGAAACGAAAAAAACCAACATAAAGAATAAATTTACATAATAACTCTGCTAAAGAGCACATATTTTAATTAAAAAAAACGGTTGGCCTTAAACATACCAACAAAGTAACTTAAAGCATATTTTGTGTATACCAGTTTTAAAACATAATAAAAATAATTAAATGTATCCATCCATGTCCATCCTTAGCATACACGCACCATATGTAGACCGCTTTTTCAGTAACATTAAAGTATCATATTTCGTAAATCGCACGCCAAAGTATTAATTTGCCTTTACGCTAACCAAGAAAACTGCTCCTTTTTCTTACTATTCAGTTGTTGTACTGATCACTTACATCGAACACCTTTTTTATTGTATAAAATTGAAGATGAATATTATTTTCATGAAAGCAGGAAATATATTTTAAATACATAATCAAAATTTTATGTAACGTAATATAAAGGTGTTTCAAATTTCGCGGTTTTTTAAAGAATAAATAAAACACATAATTTGCATTCACTTTCAAAAACTTTTTATTGATAATTGAAGTATGAATAATGATATTTATATGCGAAAAATAATATCTGCTAAATAGCCTCCTCTTGCAGCTCCACAGATGTCCATTCTTTTGTTAAAATTTTCAATGACATTTTGACATAATTAAGGCTCTATCTCGCCAATAACACGAATAACTTCATCTTTCAAAGCAGGAATTGATTGTGAATTGTTTCTATAAACCTAACTTTTCACATAACCCCAAAGAAAATAGTCTAACGGTGTCAAATCACATGATCTTGATGGGCGATTAACATCACCATTTCTTGAGATTACACGTCCAGCAAATTTTTCTCTCAATAAATCAATTGATTCGTGTGCAAAGTGAGGTGTAGCGCCATCCTGTTGAAACCACATATCCTCTAGATCAATATTCATTAATTCAGGCCATAAAAATTCGGTTATCATCCGACGATATCTATCACCATTCACAGTTACAACTTCACCAGCAGCATTTTCAAAGAAATAAGGTCCAACTACACCACCTGACCATAATGCACACCAAACAGTAACTCGTTTAGGATGCACAGGTTTCTCATGTATAATTCATGGATTTTCCGTACCCCAGATACGGCAATTTTGTTTATGAACATAGCCACCAATTTCAAAAACATTATTTTTTGAGAAAAAACAGCTGGTTGTGCATTGATTATCAAATGGCTTCAGTTCCTGTGTTATTTGAACTTTGTATGCCTTCAGAGCTAAATCCCTGTGTAAAATACGCCATGTTGTTGATCCACTAAGTCCAAGTTATTGTGAACGTCGTCTAATGGACATTTCAGGATCTTCAGCAACACTTTCACGAACCAAACCAATATTTTTTTGTGAACGACTACTACGACTATATTTTTCACTTTTTTGATATTCCACGGAATCGGTCTCTTGAAATTTTTAATAATTCAATTTCACCAATAGTGCTTTCAGAAGGATGATTAGGTAAACCATAAAATTCAGGTAATTTTCTAAAAACTCACAGAACGCTGATTTTCATAAAATAATTCAACAATTTGAACGCGTTTTTGTAACGTGTTTTTAAATGCCCACATACCCAGGCAAATTCAGTGCGCCATCTATATTGTATTTATTCTTAAAAAAACCGCGCAATTTGAAACATCCATTATCAACTATTGCAGAAAATACAATACAGTCGTACGAAGAATTTAATTTGTACTTTATAGAATAATCAAATCGAGATGCCATACAGGTTCACAACCAGTAAATAAGTAATAACTATTTCATGAACATCATTCAGACAAAGTCTACATACTTTATTATTGGTGTAGACGGTGCGATGTGCTAATATAAGTCAATATAAATTTTTATAGCATTTTCACAACTACTTGTAAATAAATGTTTCTTTATTCGGTAGTTATATTACAAAAATTTTGTGGTGTTGCAGTTGCATTCTTCTTTTAACACTTTTATATCTATCTGGATATAAAGACATAATAAATTCACAATTCGTCAATAATTATCGACTTTATTATTTTATTCAATTTATACGTCCATACTTTATCCCATGACTCGTTGTACTCGTAAATTTGTTTGTCTTTACTTTGTATCAAATACTTTTCCCCTTACATTTGAAATTTATTTAAATGCAATAAATGTGAAGAAGAAAGAGAATTAACCTTAAGAATAACGAAAAGTAGCATGTGTGTTGCTAGATTTCATAACATACTAAAATCAAAGTTGAACTGGAAAACAAAAATTAGACTATACACATCAGTACTAGAGTCAATAGTAAAGAATATGTTAGAAACATAGTTGAGAAATATGCTACGTAGAATTTATGGTTGAAGGAAGACGGAAATAAGACGCGAGAAAAGAACTATTCATTATTTTCTAACATCCTATTATTATAGTATATAGCATGTTTCGGTATTCTAATAATAAGCAAAGTAATAAAGGCCAAACATTCACGGTGGACAAGTCATCTGGAGATAATAAATGAAGAATTGGCCTTTTATTTGAAATTTTATTTGGTTCATTGTTTTTGGTCCCTCATCTTCCTTTCCCACTACATTATCCCTTTTTCCTCTAGATCTATATGTAGATCTATACATATATATAATACCGTCTCCTATTATATATATATATATATATACATATATATATATATATATATACCTTTTAAAATATAATAGTATGAGACATTGTATTTAAGAAAGATCCAGTTTATTTCTTTTTCCGCATATTCACCATCAACTTCAATCACTTCATTTATTTCTTCATCTTGACCCGGAAAGAATTCTGGCATCAGTCACATAAGTTAATCAGTAACGTTCTTTTCCAGCTTGTCATTTTTGAACCTCTAAGATGTAAGTCGTTATTTAAAATGAAAAAATATGTGAAATAGCAGTTTGCTACTAGGTCGTAATTAATGTGAATAATTAAATGTTTACCAAAGAAGTCATTCTAAAACTTTATTTGATATACAAGATTTGACTAAACATTGCCCCGCAAATACAAAATCTCACTGCTCAGTATTTCAAATCATGTGTTTTGTGTTTCTTTTAAATGCTTTTAGCAATTCGCAATATTTAATTCGCAATAATTATGCTATCACAAAATTTGACAAGAAAGATACATTTTTATCTCAAAAAGCAATTACCATTAGCTGGTTTACTAAATTTCTTTCTTTAACTTTGCCTCGATTTTTGAAAATGAAGTAGGTTTAACCTTTTGTAACAACGTCAATAGCGTTTCATCACTTCATTTTTATAATACCGAAAAACCGACCAGCTTGTGTGTATACAATTTTCTGTAGCCAACATTTTTGATTAAAGTACAAAAAGAAAACAAGAAATAAAAAATTCAAAACGTTAATTTAATAAGCGAATAAACAATTTTATCGTAAAACAATCATTTAGCAAACAGAATAATAAAGTGTGTGTTTGGCCATCAGAGAAAACGTCGCAGATTATCCAAAAGTTCAGTATGATTATTAATCGATTAAAATTGCCTAAGGCAAAATCACGTCCATTCCCTTTCTCTAAAAATGAATAAAAACCTGCAGAGGTGTATGAATGAAGAGAACATTTTAAATAATTGGAAAACAGTTCGCGACAATGTTCAGTGTTAGCCCGTGAAACATAATCAATCTAAACATAGTTTAGAAAATAACTGCAGAATTTAAATTTAAAGAACTTATAGATTATCATATGTTTTAAAGGACGAACTTTGCTCTAAAGAAGACTCAAATATTCATTCTCTAAAACAAACCCTTGTTAATGCAGTGAGCAACTTCGTTTTAGATACGGTACGTGCTAAAATTGACAAACAGCTAGACAGACAAAATTTATGTAAAGGCAAACAGCAGTTATTTTAATAAAGTTTTAATATTTTTTCGTTGATACAAATAAATATGACTGGGAAATATTATTTAAATATAATTAATTGCTTTTCTTCTATAGTAATTATTACACTTGGTCACTTTGTCCGGAATGCAGGAATGTATAGCAGGGTAGCCGCCTGATGCAAATAGCAACAGTGAGAGTAGTTAGGTTCAAGCTAGAATACAATATGGATATAAATTCCACAGATCAATAACTGTTGCGTGGTAAATATAATAATTAAACACACTGTAACAATTAAAAAAAACATAAATATGTCGATTTGAATGCATTGGCGTCTTTTGGATTAAATACTAGATGCAAGTTTTGTGAATTGACTCACTCAGCCAGTTTAGTGCCATTTTGGTCATATGTGAGCGTTGGCCATTAAACTCACCCGTATACATCACCGGATGATTTTCTATCGGGAATACATGTTTTGACTACTCCATTGCAGGCGGCTTATGAACATTCACGATTGTTAATACCCCATTCTTACTGTGATCTTGAAGACATTTACCTCGCAGGACGTTGAAATCAAGTGGGTGCCTCGCAGTTCCTCACGGGCATGGGAAGCTATAACGTAAATGAGATGGTATGTAGCTCCGATTAATATAAAAACTTGGATGAAACCTCTTGATCTGAACAGCCTATCATCGCAAGTCTGTGTTTCTTACAGCAATGCAATACCTATTTTGTGCCGAAGAAGAATAGTCTATATTTTCTAGCCCTTTAGCGGATCCAGTGTGCATCAATTGGAGGCAAGCTGGAATTTCACAAATTTATTCATGTATAACGTTTGCAAGAAATATTTTATATAATTCTAAGAGAAAAAAACAATTAAATTAACTAATAACAACATGTGACGACAAGATGTGATGATTTAAGAGGGTCACATAAACTTTTTTTTTGACATAAGTACATTATTGTTCAAGTGAATATGCGATAAAAGAAAGTCAAATCGATTCACACTAATTATAGAAGAAATATAATTACCACGTATTTCATTTCTACTCGAAAAATAATCTCTGTAGCTTGATAGAGATTTTATACCCGTAAGGGGGTTTATAGCAAGAAAAATCTTTATTTCATTTATATTAGTCGGTATGCATGACTTGCCCTGTTGTGTAGCATACAAATTAGTTTGTAGAACTGTTTCTTCAATAAGATAATTATCAACTATGAACTTATCTACTACCGGTCCAGTTTCTTCTTGAAAAGTTTTCAGATTTGGTAAAAAACCTTGCACTTTTCACCCAGTATCAAAACTTATATTATCTCCGGGATCGCCTTCTTCATCTGCGATATTATCAATTCCGTCCTCATCCAATATAACATTTTCTGTGTTTTCTAGAAAATTTTCATGGTGATCCAATATATTGTGATTTACTAGATCAACTTCGAGTTCCGATTCTCCATCGCTAGGAATGGTATCGAGTAAGAGAAAAGCCTCATCTGATGTTATATTTGCGATATTAATGCGTTGAGCCATTCTGAAAATTAAATATCAAAAAGTTACAGTGAAACATATTTGAAAATATAACCCCAAAAACTTAAAATTACAAGTTGCACACTGGTCATAATTTGAAACCACAACTGGCAAACACTCCAGAGAGTATTATCGAATGTAAATAGCAGATTTGTGGATCTTGACAAGCATCAATTATTAAGTCAAAAAAACAAAACACTTACTTACCCAACAAACACCACAAGTTTTCACATTTTTAAATTTATTCAAAATTCTAGCCTCTACTACTTTACAATGACGTGATATAATCTTAACTAACATAAACCGTGTTTTTAGGAAGTACAATACTTCGCTAAAGGATGGCTCTTTATACACTTGCGATCTGCACGTGATTTCAACATTCTACCAACTGCTGCTAGACACAAATTGTTTGAAAATTAGTTTCGTGGTGAAGCCACTTTACCTGAAAGGTTAATGAGTTCGGCCGGCTGTCCTACAATGGGATACGCCACTATATAATGAGCCATAATGTAGCTTTAATAATTATTATAATTACCTCGTAACAATTATCGATCTGCGATATGTATGTACATCCACATGGTACTATAGTGCACAACTCTAGTAATTATGAAAATAGATTTGATAAAAGACTTATCTAACATAAAATTTATAAAAACTATTGCACAGTATGCAAAGCATATTCACGAAAACTTTATATATATATATATATATATATATATATATATATATATATATATATATATATATATATATATATATATATATATATATATATATATATATATATATATATATATATATATATATATATATATATATATATATATATATATATATATATATATATATATATATATATATATATATATATATATATATATATATATATATATATATATATATATATATATATATATATATATATATATATATATATATATATATATATATATATATATATATATATATATATATATATATATATATATATATATATATATATATATATATATATATATATATATATATATATATATATATATATATATATATATATATATATATATATATATATATATATATATATATATATATATATATATATATATATATATATATATATATATATATATATATATATATATATATATATATATATATATATATATATATATATATATATATATATATATATATATATATATATATATATATATATATATATATATATATATATATATATATATAGCAGTAGACACTTTATTTGATTTCCTGTAATTTTAGTTAATATTTTAATATATTATTATCTCCATATTATATTATACATGCCACATTAAATGGTTAATTAACAAGTTAATATTAATTTACTGTTAGTTGACATTTAGAACATTTTATAATTTGAAATATAACTTAGTAATTATTACTCTATTCTCGTATCAATAAAGAAACCATTTGAAGGAACTAATTAATAATTGAAGTCTTGTTCCTTTTCTTCACATAAATTAACACTGAACCAGTTGTATATGTGAGGAAAGATCGATGAAGCTTAATTACTTCAAAGTTAGTTGGTGTTGGTTGGTGAATATATTCTCTAGAACCGTTTTATTCCTGAATAGTAATTAGGATCGTTCCTTGTAATAAGAGCGGTTCGGCTTTCGCAGAAATTATTTCCAATTGTTTAATTATTCGAATACTTGAATCGAATAAATACACTTGGTATTGCAACGAGACAAGAACGAATACCCGGTCTTACAATTAGATTGAAATTCAATGAATTGCTGATTAACCGTGGGGGTTGGGCGTGATGTTAGTAGAGGGATTTTTATTGAATTATAATCACTCGACCATTCTAACTATACGAACAGGTTCCTTGAAGTAGGAAGTAAATTACAGAATTTCATGGTAACTAACTTACGTGCATTTATCTAAATGGACGTTATATTAAATATTCTTTCAAACATACAAGCAACTAAAACTTTTTTGCGAATTCAACTAAATTTACCATTTTTTATTGTAATTCTTAAAAAAATATAATATTTCTTAGAATAGAATATAACACTTACTATAGAGTACATACATGAAGCAGAGATTAGCCAGGCATTAACGAAAGGTAACAATACACCTTAGAAGATTAGGTTACTCCTTAGAGTGAGATAATTAATTACAAAGGCGAAATGGAAGATCCTGCAAAAATAAAATATAAATCTCATCACACAAATTGAAGAAAAAATAATTTCTTAGTTGAAAGAATGAACTGAGTAATTGTAAAAAATAAACGAGACGGTAGAATCGAGAAACGAAAGAAAGTTGAAAATACACAAAAAAATGGAAATATTGGCAAGCAAAAAGCCATAATCAATATGCGACGTCATCTAAGATACAAAAAAAGAATGGTGAAAATAAGACCAAGTGAGGGTTGCTAAACCTTCCGAACCTACCTGCAGCCGAGTTTAAAAATTCCACCTGGTCTTGAGCTTGCAGGGGTAAATTCACAAAAAATTAACTAATGGAGATGTTATATGGACGCCAGTATTACAAAATTACAAACGCCGTGTAATGCTGAAGACGGGTCACTATACATATTACTATATGGAATTATTAATGTTAAAAAAATAACTATATAATATTAAATTATTAAAGTTAAAATTACTGACTATATACCAGTAAGTTATTATTACTAAAATTACTGACTCTGTATATAATACTAATTTATTAATGTTAAAAATAGTTGTTGGACATCGTTTTTGCGATACTTGAATGATGGCAAACAATTTTATTCAAGCCAGATGGCTGTATGAATAAAAACACGTTATAACACTAGAACTTGCCTAATTAATTTAACAGCGTTGAAAAGTCACAATATAGTGTAAAATGGAAATTCATAAAAAATTAGATTAAAATTACTAGTAATTAAAGAAACTAATTTACTAACTTATTAATAATTTTTCCTTAAATTAACAGGTTTGATCTCGAGGGAAAGACAGAAAAAGTAATTACTGATTAGATTATGTGGTTTGCGAAGGAAGACACAAAAAGTAATAGATATATGAAATAAAACTTGCATATGCAGTAAGGTCATAAATACAGCTTTCAAGAGCTACTGTGCAAATTTCAAAGATGTCATTTACTACGCAATGAATAATGAGGAGGCAAATAACGAAATTATTACAATGGAGAACGTACTAGATGCAGTAATAAAGATTAAAACTACAAAATTCGCTACACAGCTACTAACGTAAACATATAATCAGACCTGCAGAAAATAACGAATTCCAAAAAACAGATATAGTCCTGTAACACTTCAAAGAATGAGAAGAAATGCACAAATAACACTAATAACAACAGAGGAATTTCATTATTGAGTTTGAATAGAACCATAAAAAAATTATAAGAGCAACATTATCTATTCACAAAATAAAGCGATTTCTGGCGGTCGTACATTCTCCCTAAATAGTGAATGACAGAAAAAATACTATACAATAGTACCAGATCATATATTATTCACATGTAGACCTCAAGAAAAGTTTCAAAAAAATTTAACAGCAAAAGCTATAGAATAGTTTAGAGCTATGTAATGTGCAATAACATGAAACCGAGAGAGTTTGAGATTCAGGATGAATCGAGGCAAAAGGGTATAAACCTAACCAAAGTTAAGGAAATGCATGTGGATCATAAGGCCTTACAAGCAATAAATATTCCAAATGTACTTTCATGGACAATGTGGTATTGCTGAAAGAGAAGAGAACTTGTACAGAAATCTAGAAGTACATAGCAGCAAGAAAAGAACAGGTAGACATACGTGTAATTGACGAAAGTATAAAATAGATGAAAGGACAAATAGTCAACAGAAAGTTGAAATAAATGAAGGAATAAGACAGAGAAGGTATTTTACGCGATGAAAAACAGAATTGCCAAGAAAAAGAAAATCATTAGAAAAACGAAACTAATAGTCCAATTATGTCAAATACTAAACATGAATTTTATCTTATAGTATTAAAGGTAAAATACGGGTTCTCGAGATGAAACACCTCTGCAGAATAAGGGACGGGTCAATGAGAGACCGTATAAAAAACGCGCAGGTAAGAGAATAATTAGAGACAAAGTCTATACTAGAATATGTAAAAGAGTGAATGAGGTGCTTGTAAGGGCATATACAAAGAATGAGTAAAAGCATTCCTGTGAAAATATAAGAGAAGTTAGAATACAATATAGAAGAAATAGAAAAAGACCAAGAAATGTACCAAGGTATTGGGAGAAGTACAAAGAACTAGAGAAAGAAACATAAGCCAAAATAATAATTCGAAAATAGAATAGACAAAATTCCAACATAAATAAGTTTATTTCAACACAGAAAGAACAGAAAGATATAAGGACTATATATGTATATATGTATACAGAGAGAATATATTCTCTCTCTCTCTCTCTCTCTCTCTCTCTCTGTGTGTGTGTGTGTGTGTGTGTGTATATATATCTAT